>JAVXUP010002090.1:0-161206 GCA_033070095.1 Escallonia herrerae | reverse complement strand
CACGCAAAAAGATAGCAATGACAAATCACGGGTTCGATACTTGTTACAATAGATGTTGCATACAGGATTGATGGACGATACTTGTTATTAGGGCGAAACAGCCACATAACTCCAACTAAAGTACAGTCAATTTTAGAAATCTCCTACCTAATTTCATCAACACCTTCTTTACTTCAACGTACCTACTTCACTTTTTTCAACATTGATATGTCATCTTGTGCAATTATAAGGTGATTTTTTAAGGATAATATCCCAATATTATCCTTAAAAAATCACCTTATAATATCCCTAATATGACATAATGACAATAGCCTCATAATATTTTCCCAACTCGGTCATGTTTTGGACTATGTACTTGGAAGAGAGATCAGAAATGGGTTATATACTCAGTCTTTCACGCGTGAGGTGAGACCGTGAGAGTCATATTAGAAGTTATATACCACAAATTTGAAAGAAGCCCAAATGCCCAATATTATCAGCACTAGCAGACAGCAATTCAGCATCCAAGAGGCAAGACGACAAGACCAAGATGAGAAGATCTACCTCAGATCTGGTTCTTCAAGGGCGTCGGCGCGTTGCAGGACTCGCGGGACAGCGGGAGGTCGTCGTCCGGTCACGGCGTCACTCCGTCGTGACGAGTCGTCGTCGTCGAAGGCTCGAAGCTCCTGTCTGAAGGAGCTGTTGCCGGTGGGTGGGATCTGTCGCCGGTCGGTTCACTGTTGACCGGATCGGTCACCGGTGAGACAGTGTGTGAGAGAGAGAGTCGATTGTGCCTCTCTCGGCCAGTCTCGGGGAACGGGTATCGGGATTGGGGAACGGTTCTCGGCCTCGACTTTAAAAATTTCCCAATTGGGAAATATTAGAATTGTATTTCATATATATAACCCAGGGGGAGGGGGGGATCGAACTCGGGACCTCGAGGCCCCTTGCCAACTCCACCAACCCCTTTAGGTTGAATTTGCTCGACTTAAGGGAGTGAATTGGCATGTGGATGCTTGACACAAGTCGAAGTTCGGTGACTAAAGTGAAATTTGCGTTATAATTCAGTGGTCAATGTCGTATTTAACTCTTACATCAAACTAAACAAGCTTTTGAACATATCTAACCAAAAAATTGAAATTGACAAATTTGCCCGTAGCCTTTCCACTATGGAATTTCCCCCTTCCCTCCCCTACTTTCCATTGCACCAACAAAAACCTACCTCCGCCACTCGATTTTTTTCTTTGACCACCCAAACCACCAAGCGACGCACGGCCGACCATCAGTGATCACCACACCCTTGAGATCGCACATACTTGACCACCAGTGATTAGATTGCCCATCAACTCAAATCATTTTTGAGTCCCTTCTAAGACGACCAATAACGTGGACAACAATATGGGTGAGGTTTGTATTTGTTGGCAGCCACTTAAATGTCATTTGCATCTCTTGGCAATTATTTTCGCCGTCACCTATGTCATCCCGTTTAAACGACAATCTCCGTCACAGCGTTTGATCCGCCCATGAGATTGCCAGACTAGACAATATGCAAGAATTGTAAGTCTGTAACCACTGAGAATTTTGGTGACGGCAACATGCTTAGTTTAATAGTTTGTAGTGTTATGATTTGAGCAATTCTTAGCTAGTAGGAATTTGACTGTAGCTACATTAAGACTGAGAAAAACACGGAATTTGCCGTGTTTATAGATATATATGTGTTTGTGTTATAAGAGAGGGAATGAATGAAAAGAAAGGCGAGAGATTGATAGTGTCGGAGGTGTTTGTATATGTCTAGATGCATGTCCAGTGAAGAGAAGGAAAGGCGATGTTAAACGGTTAAACGACATTAATGGATTCAAAGGTAGTGTTGGGGGCAAGATGAGTTATTCGTAAGGGCATTAGGACAGATAAAAAATTGGACAAGATTGGATGCAATACGATATCACATCCGTGATAAGAGTGTAATTTTGAAATCTCAGTGTCACTGCATGACTTCCGTGACACATAGCCAAGTCTAAAAACTCAAACGTCATGGATGTTCACTGTAATTACCCCAAACTTAAGTATCCGAAATTTGATTTCCCCTATCATATATCATTTCCAGCGGCCGTGACTGCCGGAGTTCCTTTGCCGTCTCCTTCGCCTTCGCCGGGGTAGCTCAGGGACGAGAACCACCCTTCCTCTTCTCCTTTCTCTCCCGGTATTTCAGATTTTGGCAGATTTTATTGATTTACTTGTAATTTATCTGTTTAATTCCCCATACTACTATTGGCCCTACAGGTTACAAAAATATTGGATTGATTAACATCTTCTTCTAATCCTTACGGAGTTGCTTCCTTCTATTCCTGCAATTCTTGCTGCACATTTGCTTTAACATGGAGGAAATTCAGCACCTTAGAATTATTCGATTTCCTTCATGAATCATCGTTACTTCAGTCCACCTATTTGTCTTGCTATTGTGTATAATTTCTGTACTGACCGCAATGTTTTCATTGCTTTAGGTTCTGACACATCACATATCATGTGTAATCAGCAGAAGCACAGACTTTTGATGGTGTCTGATTTCTTCTATCCCAACTTTGGGGGTGTGGAGAATCACATTTATTACCTGTCGCAGTGCTTGCTTAAGCTTGGCCACAAGGTCAGAGAATGCATTCTATATGTTAGGTTGAATTTCTTGTATAGCTTTCGCATTGTTGAGTCTTTCTCCGTTTACCAACTTGTCATATTCTAGGTGACTTAGAGTTGGGTTTTTGGGTAATCTGGGGGTTAGAATCATAGAATTCGGAGAAAACGAAAAGATAGCAGGCCAGGAGTTAAAGGGAGAAACAAGAGAAGATTACAGAGAGAGAGAGAGAGAGAGAGAGAATTCATTCATATTTTCCCTACGATTTCATTCCTCTCTAAACGTTTTATCCCTTTTTTACATTTCAATTTCAACAAAACTGGGCAGAAAAAGTTGTTAATAACTTTTGCCACACAGCTAGTCCTAGTGCTATTTCTCACTCCTCTCTGAACGTTTTATCCCTTTTTTACATTTCAATTTCAACGAAACTGGGCGGAAAAAGTTGTTAATAACTTTTGCCACGCAGCTAGTCCTAGTGCTATTTCTGAACTAAGCGACTACGTTTATGACTCAAAAAGACGATACAACCGTTATTTAGCAAACACTCCTAGCACTTTGGTCTACCAACTTTTTAATCAATTGCCCAGTTGTGGCAGAGCCCTCTTATTCATTGCAAAGATGTAGTGAGAAACTAAAAGACCGTCTATAGGTTTTTCTTTCTTGTTGCTGATATGCAAAAGAAGTAGCTTCGCATTACCTTAGGACTTTGGAAGAAAGAAGTTAAAATCTTCTACCTTCTTATTCTCCACAACTCTTTATAGGCCAGAATAATATATCATTTTCTTTACTTTTTTCTTCCTTCCTGATGTATCTACATGAAATTTCAGGTTGTGGTCATGACTCATGCTTATGGAAATCGTTCTGGGGTAAGGTATATGACAGGTGGCTTGAAGGTTTACTACGTGCCTTGGAAGCCATTTCTTATGCAAAATACCCTGCCAACCTTTTATGGGACACTTCCCATCATCAGGACAATTCTTATTCGGGAAAAGATTTCATTGGTGCATGGACACCAAGCCTTCTCAACTCTTTGTCATGAAGCTTTGATGCACGCACGCACAATGGGATACAAAGTTGTATTTACTGATCATTCACTCTACGGTTTTTCTGATGTGGGGAGCATTCACATGAACAAGGTGCTGCAGTTTACTTTAGCAGATGTGACTCAGGCAATCTGTGTTTCTCATACAAGTAAGGAAAACACAGTTCTGAGGTCAGGGCTGCCACCTGAAAAGGTTTTTGTTATACCAAATGCTGTGGATACAGCTATGTTCAAGCCTGCTCTGGAGCGACTCAGCACTGATGAAGTTGTCATAGTTGTAATAAGTAGATTGGTTTATCGTAAGGGTGCAGATCTTCTTGTTGAAGTTATTCCTGAAGTATGCCGTTTGTATCCCAATGTGAGTACTTTAATTCATCTTTTTTACCCACTTGATTTGTTCTCCTTTCTGCAAAATTTGATAATGCCTCAAGTCTATCAGCAACTAGGAAAGATGAAGATGTTGTGCTTTCTTCATA
This sequence comes from Escallonia herrerae, assembly GCA_033070095.1. NCBI lineage: Eukaryota > Viridiplantae > Streptophyta > Magnoliopsida > Escalloniales > Escalloniaceae > Escallonia > Escallonia herrerae. The sequence continues at coordinate 157,083 of JAVXUP010002090.1, read as the reverse complement.
CTTTAGCCCATCCTCCAGATATTTAGGTATTGGGCATATTTGCAAGTGCATGTCCATTAGTACGTGTATATAGTACTTGTGAGTGGAGTTGTTGATAATCATTTGGCCTACTTCGTTTTTCAAACTTCCGGTTTGTGACCTGGAGATTGTTTTCGAAACACGGAAACAGTCTCTTCACAGTAGTGTGGGTAAGGCCTGTGTACATCAACTCTCTCCAGACCCTGCAGTGGCGGGAGCCTTGTTTCCTTGTATCCCCTCCTATCCTCATGTAATATCAGTATTTTTGATGTAATATGAGTGAACAATGACTTGTGTACAAGATACTACTGGCATGGCCTGCAGCAGTTTGTTTCAATGCAGTAACCTGCATTATATTCTGTTTTATCTCTTTGTTTCATAGTATGGTTGTGTTGTAGGAATATGTTAATTTCATTGTAGACGTCTTATTTTTTTCTGTAATTTGAAAGTATGTAGACACGTATTTACATGCATACATATGTGTGTTTCCATTATCCTAGAGTATGTATATATTTGGTATTAGATTTTTTTTTCTGATGAAATTGATTATAAAATAGTACTAGTAGCATAAGGATCACTTTCTTGCTATTAATGCCAACAAAACCTTCAGAGATCGGATATGGCCATGTAGCAGGGAAATGCTATTTCCACCCCCTTATATGCTTTCCACCCACTTTTGTCGCTAAAAAAATGTACTTTATTGACAAGTATTGGCCTTTTAGCAACAACAAAGGGGTGGAAATAGCCTCTCCCTAACATATGTTGTCCTTAAAGCATTTTGACTGTTATCATTCTAGCTTCCAAATATTCTTCCTCAATGAAAGTGCCCTTTACTTACTATCTTCCCGAATGAGAGCCTGATTTGTGGGAGCCTCTGGTCTAAGAGACTTTGGCATTAGACCTATTGGTGTAGTGCGTTACCTTGCTAGGCTAGGATTACATAGATTTGTAGGATTTTATTTTCATATATATTCCTTTCTTTTCTGCTAACCTGAAATACTTTTAGTGGCACTATTGCAGTACCAAGTTATGAAATACTTCTGGTGGCACTGTGGCAGTACCAAGTTATGACATGTTAAATTTGTAAATGCTTATCTTTGTTGTTGTTCTTCTTTTTTACTTGGTATGTCAAGGTTCGTTTTATTGTTGGAGGAGATGGGCCTAAAAGAGTCCGGCTGGAAGAGATGAGGGAAAAGCACTCTCTTCAAGATCGAGTTGATATGTTAGGTGCTGTTCCACATGCTAAAGTGCAATCAGTCTTGATTTCTGGTCATATATTCTTAAACAGGTATAACATTCCACCCCATTTCCTTTTGTTACAACTTATGGATTTTTTTTAACATGTCTTTCCTGAGAAAATAAGAATATTAGTAATGTTGCACTTCTCTATATAGTGGCATTAAAAGTGAAAGCGGTAATAGCAGATGTGTGCTTAATGGAAAATCAGACAATTACAGAGCAGCTCATTCGGACCACAAAGGCCTATAATGGGCCAATTTTCATATCCGCGGTTCATGATAACACAATTTCTTGGCTTTTCAAAGTCCTTAACAAATACTGAGCTATCCACAAATGCAACTGAAAGTTAGCTGAAATTCAACAGTTCTGATACCTAAACAAAACTTCAGCTAGTGCATATAGTTCTGTTGCATGATCTATGGACGTAACAGGGTGTTTTCCAGTCGAGACCAAGTGTATAGTTCACTGCTCATTAGAAACTAAGTAGACTTTGTCTGACATATCGACTCGTAAGAAACCATATCTAGTCTTTCCAGCCTCTTACCTTTTTCTTTTTTGGGTTCGACTCTTTTTGTGTTAGGCAACTTACTTTTCTAACACATCTAGTTTTTACTTTCTATAATATCGTTGAACCAATCACTTTACACTACAGAAAATTAGAAAGAAACCTTGTGTCTACTGATATTACGAACTTTTATTTGTCAGTTCTTTGACAGAAGCATTTTGCATAGCCCTATTGGAGGCTGCCAGCTGCGGATTATTGACAGTCAGTACACGTGTTGGTGGTGTCCCAGAGGCATGGCTCAAAATATGCTCTCTCTGCTTGCTGATTTTATATTTCATTGTTGTGATTATAACTTGATATGGATGACAAATATTTATGCTATCTTTTGCTTTCTTTTTTCTTTCCTCTCATACCTTTAGGTTTTACCCGATGATATGATTGTTCTTGCGGAGCCAGATCCTGCCGACATGGTACGAGCAATTGAGAAGGCAATATATAGACTTCCCCAAGTTGATCCACAAGCTATGCATCTTCGTGTGAGTGGGTCAATTTTACATATGTTGCCCTTCACAGTTTATGCTGCTTGCGTTTGTAATTCCTTAACATTTACTTCCAGATGAAAAACCTTTACAGCTGGCATGATGTTGCCAAGAGGACCGAGATTGTGTATGATCGTGCTTTGAGATGCTCCAGTCAGAATCTTTTAGAACGACTTTCACGGTATTCTTAGAAATTTGTGTTTGAGTTTATTCTTTCTTGTCAAATTGACACAGGAAATGGTGATTGGGTGCTTTTGGAGATATGTGGTTAGACAAAAAGCCAATTGAGAATTTTTTGTCCTTATACGAAAAAAAGTAATTTGGCGTGACCTGTGTAAACTCTCTAGTGTGCTGGTGTCATACAAACATGAGAATCTTCATTTTGTTGACTGATGGTTCTTTTGTTATCCAGCGAAATTTCATCAAAGGGGTTAGATCTTGCACTATTTTAGCTTCTTAAATTGTCTTAGTTTAGTAGTTGGTTTCTTAGCTAAGGACCAAAGTCATTACATGGGAGGCTTTTCTTCTTTGTTTGTCGGTGCAGAATAAGCTGGCCTACCCTGATGGACAGTTAGGTTTACATAGATGAGAAATTGAATGATATTGAACAAAGTTTTAAGGTTTGCTGGCAACTGATTGGTTATAGGTACCTCTCATGTGGTGTTTGGGCTGGCAAGATTTTCTTCTTGGTTATGATTATTGATTTCTTGTTATGGAGCCTACTACGACTATGGCAGGTATATTTATCTCTTTGAGTAGATAATTCACAAGTTTGTTATAATATCCTTTTTGGATTTCCCTGTCTTAACCATATGCTTGCATATTTCTACTAGCCTGATGTGGATATTGAGGTGGTACCCGATTTTGACCCAGTACATCGTGAATGTGGTGATTTCTCGGGGGATATGGAAGATAAGTGCTCGCAATGAGTCCAGGGCTTACAGTAAGATTCTTTCTTCTCCTTTTTTCTAAAGTTGGGCAATATGTGGAAAAAGGGGGTAAAAGGTTATCACCTCATATTTATATTACATGAGACCTACAATATCTGTGGTTTTGGGAAATTATGCTCTTCTAACTTTGATATTTGAACTTTGCACCTTTATCTTTCTACTAGTACGCCTTTTGTGAGCGTAAAGAGTGTTGTTGGTTACTCCTACCCTGTCGTCTGTGAAGCTCTTTTCCCTATGTCTAGCAGTTGGGCAGAAGTTGAACTTTTACGACTGAAGGCTACTACATTGTTGCTATGTGGCAGACCTGTATGGCGTTGTTGACACTCACATTGACACTTCCACAGCATTTTGGCCGATGTTGGCTTCAAATTGTTGTTAAATCAACGACCTTCAATAAGTGGTGAAAGGCCTTTTTGTGCTCACGTAAAAGATGGCAAACATGAGATATTGTGAGAGAATTCAATTTTTTACTCCTGGATGAGGCATCTGCTTCACTTATTACTATAGGCTGACAAAAGTTCCATTGTCATTTAGGTTATTGTTCCATCATGCTACTGCCAAAATAAGCTTCGTCTACGTGCAAGAGGATAGATATTCATAGACGTACAAACATGACATCTGGGATCAGTCCTGAGCGACCCCGAACTATACAATAATTTTCTCCTTGTTACCTAAAATACGTGGTGCTAACGAGGGTGTCAACTTGAAACAATTAACATTGCATCTCTAAGTTGGTAGCAGGGGCAGACGCACGTTAGGACAAGGGGGGGCTGAAGCACCCCCTGACTTCTGGGGAAAAAAAAATAATTTTTTTTTTTTGGGAATCGCGTTGACCCCGTTCCCGAGATCCCGTTCCCCATTCCGAGATCCCATTCCCCAAGGCCGAGACCCGTTCCCCAATCCCCGATACCCGTTCCCCAAGACTGGCCGAGAGAGGCACAATGGACTCTCTCTCTCTCTCTCTCACACGGTCTCACCGGTGACCGGTCACCGGTGGACAGTGAACCGACCGGCGACAGATCCCACCCACTGGCAACAGCTCCTTCAGACAGGAGCTTCGAGCCTTCGACGACGACAACTCGTCACGACGGAGTGACGCCGTGACCGGACGACGACTTCCCGCTGTCCCGCGAGTCCCGCGATGCGCCGACGCCCTTGAAGAACCAGATCTGAGGTAGATCTTCTCATCTTGGTCTTGCCGTCTTGCCTCTTGGATGCTGAATTGCTGTCTGCTAGTGCTGATAATATTGGGCATTTGGGCTTCTTTCAAATTTGTGGTATATAACTTCTAATATGACTCTCACGGTCTCACCTCACGCGTGAAAGACTGAGTATATAACCCATTTCTGATCTCTCTTCCAAGTACATAGTCCAAAACATGACCGAGTTGGGAAAATATTACGAGGCTATTGTCATTATGTCATATTAGGGATATTATAAGGTGATTTTTTAAGGATAATATTGGGATATTATCCTTAAAAAATCACCTTATAATTGCACAAGATGACATATCAATGTTGAAAAAAGTGAAGTAGGTAAGTTGAAGTAAAGAAGGTGTTGATGAAATTAGGTAGGAGATTTCTAAAATTGAAGGTACTTTAGTTGGAGTTATGTGGCTGTTTCGCCCTAATAACAAGTATCGTCCATCAGTCCTGTATGCAACATCTATTGTAACAAGTATCGAACCCGTGATTTGTCATTGCTATCTTTTTGCGTGCAACTAATATCTCCTTGATTACAAAGGTCTAACTTAAAATTATTATTTTTTTGGCTAATTGTAAAATCATTGTATTACAAATAAGAAAGAACCATTTACAAGAACAGAAAAATTGTTTGAGCAAAACATATCTTACACCAGTGCGACATGTTGTTGTACGTAGAAAGCATAAAACTCATTTGCCCATTTTTCGGGGTGAAAATTTCCCGTGAGGATTTTCTTTTTGCAAAATTCTTTTCTCATATTAGGGATAAAATAACTTTAACTTTCATATTGTGGTGTAATTATAAAAACATATTTGATAATTCTTTTTTTCTCTCTTTTTATCAAATTAATGCAGGCACATGGAAGTTTAGACCAACACTTGCATTGGTGGCTTCAACTGCTTATCATAACTCATCATCAGCTGTTGTGACTCTCTGAGGTAATGATTTAATTTTAGTTTAATAAGTAAATTTTAGTTTAATATGATAATATGTTAACATTTATATTTTAGTTTAATATGTTAAATTTAGTGTAATATGCTAATATAATAATATGTACAATTATTTAACTATGTGAATTTGTGTTGAGATATTGAAATTTTATTCCAAATTTGGTAACGGACATAGTTTAATATGTTAAATTTATATTTTTGTTTTTAATATTATTTTAATTAAAAATTTGGTAACGGACATAATTTTTGCACCCCCTGAAAAATATTCCTGGGTCCGCCCCTGGTTGCAGGGGAGGCTTCTTTTTGAGTCTCACAAGTCCCATCAACTCCGACGTAAGGATAATTCAGTTCAGTGGTGAGACCATTGTTGCCTATTATGAATTCGAAAGCATTATCCATGAGACCACCCCCACAACCTTGATCTTCACCCTTTACGTCACAATCGACTAGCTCTTGCTCAGATAACGAGATCAGTTTGCCAGTTGCGAGTTGGTTGGCTCCTTCCATGGCTGCAACTGCCGAAAACGCCCAGCAGCATCCTACATTTGTTTATGGTTCATATCATAATACAAGCCACTATGTTAATCAAAGAACTTCTCAAAAAATATTGTTGTGGTAGGAAAGTAGCATTTTTTCCCTTACCGCATTGACCTTGATTCTTTATGGCAGTAACGGCTCCTTTCTGTCTCCAGTCCATGGCAGATGGAACAGCAGTCACATTTTCATACTTGAATGATGCTGTCTTCAATGGCGTTGGGTGAGATGACATCTTATATCCATTGCGTGAGGCTTGGAACTCATCATTAGTCTGGTCTGAAAATTCATTGATGCCTAGCTTGTAAGGACGATCTGCAACATCGTTAAAAGACTCAATGAACTCAATATTGTCCTTGAATATCTTAAAGCGCATGGCCCTCTCTGCTTCATCCTTGTACACGCGCCCATAGCGAGCCATCCACTGCTCATGTCTCTTGGTCATCGATGCTTCGGGCATGGTGCGAGACGTGGCCTGGGAAGCCCACATCCCTAAGAGCAAAAATGCCGCAAACGCCAGCTTCCAGCTAATCGTTGTTAAAGCCATTACTAGGAAATGGGAACGTAGTGAAACAAAGTGGCACTGTTTGATCTGCTTTCTGTGATGAGAATGTGAAGGCACACTGCATGGATCTGTGAGGGTGATTGGTATATATAGAGTTGCATCTCATTCTTACAACAATTCCACCTTCTGGCATCATAGTGTAATCCTTAGACAGCCCGGCAATTTGTGTTTGGCAGAGACCAAAATTAAGTTCGTAGCACTGCTCTGTCAAGCGAGCAATCTATTCTTTATTCATCATTTGTCATGTTCTTATTTGCTACCTTCCATCTAGTTTGGAGCTCAGTGAACCAAATGTTACTTCAATTGGGGCCAATGAGGCAAAACAAAAAATCCCATATTGAAATCTTTCTTTTGGCTGAGGTGCCATCCTTTAGCTTGAATACTGAAGTTATGATCAAAAGCCCCAACCTCATCACACACATGCGCACAGACTCCTAAAACAAAAGAAAATACTGAACTTCAATTGAATTCCCAAAAAACTACAGAATACATTGCAATTTCTTGTAATATTCAGAAAGCTTAATAAAATCCTTTTTGAAGAGTTTCATATCCATTCCTAAGTGTCAAATTTCTGTTCGGACTTCTTTCAGGTACTATAATGACCAAAGTAGGAGTTATCAGCTAAAGACACCAGAAAGTCCAGGGAAATACCACTTGATAGTGTATTCTTTTGTTATCAGGTGATTTTCCCTTCCAAGTGTTCATTTTCAATGATAATTTTACATGAGTTTGAAAGGAATTGAAAGCAGTTCTAACTTTGGATAACGGCTACGGAACTGAACATGGTGTTGTCCAAATCATGACACTCTTCCCAGAATATGGGACAGCGGTCTTTCGTCAGGAGTACCACCAACAGATTGGAAATGCAGCTTGCTAGAGCAGAACTTGCAGGAGCATATACTTTTTTTCTATATATACCTTCATATCACAAGGATTAAAGTGTGCCTCCCCATTTACTCATACTCGTATATCCTTCAGTCAGAAACAATTTTACCCAATGGGATTGTCGTTTGAAAGAAAAATTATCATTTCGGCCTTAGTACTATTAGTGATGTGGGTTACTGAAACCACATCGCGTACCCTAAATGAAGCATCCATGTCAGAAAGGCATGAGCAATGGATGGTTCGTTATGGACGTGTGTACAAAGACAACAGAGAGAAGGAAACGCGTTTCACCATATTCAAGGACAACGTCGAGTTCATTGAAACCGGCCTTACGGATTGAGCATTAATGAATTTGCTGACCAAACAAACGAGGAATTCCAGGCCTCTCGGAATGGGTATAAGATGCCGTTGGGTCCAAAATCATCTAAAAGCATGTCATTCAGGTACGAAAATGTGACTGCAGTGCCATCTTGCATGGACTGGAGAAAGAAAGGAGCAGTTACCCCTGTCAAGGATCAAGGCCAATGTGGTAAGGCTGTTTAGCTTTCCTGACCGACCTTTGCCTTTCTTCATATGCCTTGGTTTCTTATTTCTGTTGCTTAATTTGGTTGCAGGAAGCTGTTGGGCATTTTCAACAATAGCTGCCACAGAAGGAATTAATCAACTGACAACCGGGAAATTGATTTCCCTGTCTGAGCAAGAACTAGTGGACTGCGACAAAGCTGGTGAAGATCAAGGCTGCGAGGGCGGGTACATGGAAGATGGATTCGAATTTATCGTAAAAAACAAAGGCATTGCCACTGAAGCGGCATACCCCTATGATGCAGCTGATGGAACTTGCAACAGCCAAGAGGAAGCATCTCATGCGGCCAAGATCAGTGGTTATGAGAAAGTTCCTGCCAACAGCGAGAAGGCGCTTTTGAAGGCTGTGGCGAATCAGCCAATATCAGTTTCCATTGATGCGAGTGGATATGCATTTCAGTTTTACTCAAGCGGGGTTTTCACTGGAGATTGTGGGACTGAACTAGACCATGGTGTCACTGCCGTTGGATATGGTACAACTGCTGATGGTACCAAGTATTGGCTGGTGAAGAATTCTTGGGGAACCAGTTGGGGGGATAGCGGATACATAATGATGCAAAGAGGTGTTGCTGCCAAAGAAGGCCTCTGTGGTATTGCTATGGATGCATCCTATCCAACTGCATAGACGTGACCAATTCTTGGTGCTTTTAAATTTTCGATTTGCATAGTGGTATAGGCCAATTCCAGATGTTTGTAGACATTGCCGCGTGCTGTTTGGCTTAATCGTAGAAATATATTGCAACTATGTCATCGTGTTGATAACTTCTGTTTGAACAGCGTAATGTTGTTTTTTTCTCTTTGGCAATTGTACCCGAATTCCGCCTGCCAATTGTGAAGTTCAAAATGCTTGCGTTTAATAGTAAACCACAAACTTTTAGCTTTATTTGCTTTTAGCAGCATTTTCCTGCCAAGTTTTAAAAGAACTAAAATTGTCAAACAGATTACCTTAGCTTAGGTTTCCCGAAAATAAGAGGCTGATAAATTTTCTGTCATATTAGAAGACATCATAAGCATGATAACCATTTTCAAGCTTGGACAAAGCTCGAGGGATATTCATGTTCTGTTGAGGACAGTGTACCATGTTATTCATTTCTTACAGGAAGACAGATCTGCCCAATATACCCAAGACCAACAAACAGAGGCATAAAGATATGCTCATGGTGGTAAAGCAATTCATCCTGTATTGGTGACTACTTTGTCCGTGATACCTCAATTTCTTAAATGATGGACAAACTAACCAGTTTGTCGAATCCTCATAGGTTCGTAAACCAAATCTAATTAGGAACGCCGAAATACGGTTAGATCCAGCAGTAATTACCGTGTGCTGGGAAAAGTACATTTATCAGCATACTGCCAACGATCATTTGCCTGAAAGTTACACACAGGATCCACATGACCATTATGGCAACTATATAGATGCTACTCTGAAAGTAACTATTGCAGTGATGGAACTGAGTAACTTGTAGAACCGCGGATGGAATGAACTCAATGAAGTTCACCTGAGATTACAAAATAGGCTCGAACTCCACCTGATTGTCTCAGAGTTACACGCCTTCATGCGGCTTAAAAATGTGAGTGTCAAAGAAGTTGGTCATGAACTTCAGAACTTGCTGAAAATAGCGTTGCTTTGAATGAGCTTTGTGAAAAACAGATCGAACTAATACATATATAGATAATGTATAATTTCAGACAACAAACTCCATGATCTCTGAGGTAATAAGAACAAAGTTTGCTTCTTTTAAAAGGGTGAGGTAATCAAACACATTTTTATATGGATGCCAGGAAAAACCGCAATATATTATTATTGAACGACCGTTAAAATTGTAACATAATTTCACTTGTGATGCATATTTGAGATACAAGGCTAACGCAGAAGCTCAAATAACTATCATCTCCCCGTTTGGTTGGTTAAAAAGGGGAGGGGAGGGGGGTGGGGGGGGGGGTGTTTAATTGAGGTATAGAAGACCTATCACAGTTTCAAGTGCAGTAAATTGTTTCAATGTCAATCCTAAATTTCACTCTACTTGTTAGGCCACATGGTTCTAAGAAGTTTTTTGTAGTACTCCTTAAACATAAAGAGAGCCACGCTGGGACTGCAGCAGTATGCCAACAGGCAATAGTCCTGAGATTTCACGGCCAAAATTTAGAAATATCAAATACACGCGTTAAAAAAATGCAGTGTGTCCTGCAGTGCCCTGGGCCTCATTGGGGAAATGGCGTCAACTTGTGGCACTAAAACTTGGGAATCAAACCAATGTGTTTCAATTTAAAGTCACACCAATCTTCCAAAATTGAGGATAAAATACAGCAAAGAAAAAGATCAGAAAAACCGTTACCGAGATCATATAGAAACACCATAGGTTCGAGTCAAGTTAGTGTTCAGACTTCACTGGATACAGTAATGAAAGAGGTACCTGGAAATGTTAACTAAAGACAGGAGAAAGTCCAAGAAAAATGTATGTACCAAGTGAGTTGCCTTATGATCCAACAGGCCTATGCTTTTATACTAAAGAATTAGTATTATAAAACATATATAGCACAGAACTAGTTAGTTTGTACTAATATGCTCCAAAACTGAATTCTTTGTATAATATGAGGCAGCGTCTACGGCACTAAACATGGTTTTCCAAGTCATTACAGTTTGCCCTTTAAGGAAAGTTCAGGTGTTTTATCTAGACATTGACCTTGTACTGAATGGAGCTTGAGGGCGGAACTTTGATGAAGCAGGGCCATCTTCTATAAATACCCTCTTCTCTCAAACACTGAAGCATACCTCCTCATTCAGGTAAAGAATTTTAAGCTCAAAGGTACAATGGCTTTACCTCTTGAAAGAAAAATCATCTATGCTGCATTGATGATTATCGGGATGTGGGCTTCTCAAGCCTCATCCCGCACTCTGCAAGAAGCAACCATGTCAGAGAGACATAAGCAGTGGATGGTTCGTTATGGGCGTATATACAAAGACAATGCAGAGAAGGAAAGGCGTCTCAGCATATTCAAAGACAATGTGGAGTTCATAGAATCGTTTAACAATCTTGGGACCAAGCCTTATAAACTGAGCATTAACGAATTTACTGACCAAACAAACGAAGAGTTCCAAGCCTCTCGGAATGGATATAAGATGCCGTTGGGTCCAAAATCATCTCAAGTTTTGTCTTTCAAGTATGAAAATGTGACTGCAGTGCCATCTAGCATGGACTGGAGAAAGAAAGGAGCTGTCACTTCCGTCAAGGATCAAGGCCAATGTGGTAAGGCCATTTACTAGCTTCCGCTGTTTCAAGTTTACACTCTCTTGGTAACCATTGGTTTTTGACTTGTGATCTCTATTTTGAATAACAGGAAGCTGCTGGGCGTTTTCAGCAATAGCTGCTACAGAAGGAATTAATCAACTTACCACCGGGAAATTGATTTCTCTGTCTGAGCAAGAACTAGTGGACTGTGACAAAACTGGTGAAGATCAAGGCTGCGAGGGTGGGTACATGGAAGATGGATTCGAATTTATCATAAAAAAACAAAGGCATTGCCTCTGAAGTGCAATACCCCTATGATGCAGCTGATAGAACTTGCAACAGCAAAGAGGAAACACCACCGGCAGCCAAGATTACTGGTTACGAGAAAGTTCCTGCCAACAGCGAGAAGGCACTACTGAAGGCTTTGGCAAATCAGCCAGTGTCAGTTTCCATCGATGCAAGCGGATACGCCTTCCAGTTTTATTCGAGTGGGGTTTTTGCTGGAGACTCTGGGACTGAACTCGACCATGGTGTCACTGCCGTTGGTTATGGTACAACTGCTGATGGTGCCAAGTATTGGCTGGTGAAGAATTCTTGGGGAACCAGTTGGGGGGAGAGCGGATACATAACGATGCAAAGAGGTGTTGCTGCCAAAGAAGGCATATGCGGGATTGCCATGGATGCCTCATACCCAACTGCTTAGGAAGAACCCCTTTCTGAGGTGGATGTTCATCCATACCAGTTGCTCATGTATACGTTGTGTGTTGCTTGGTCTTGAGTCCAGTAAGTGATGTGATGTAGCTATGTTTCTATGCACATTATTCCTGAAGTCTTATAGACAGAACAGAACAACACTGATGTTCTTGTAACGCCAGGCAATTGTACCTACATATATAAGCTTCCATCTTTGCTTTTCAGTTAGTAATGTTTTCTTGCTGGCCTAACTTGGCTACACACCTTCGACCACTCTGGGTTCCACTTTTTTAAAACGTCAGTAAATGTCTAACATAACAGTCAAAGTTCAAACGCTCTTGTTACGGTCAACTCGGAGCATGTCACGTGTTGCTTATTTGCGAAAATGCCTTAAATATATCTTAACGGGAAGAACCAAAATGTAGCGCAACAGGAGCCCCCCTTCGGTAGGGTGGCACTCCTTTCTATAGCCGCCGGATGGACTCTCCTTGAGGAGCCGCCCACCCACGGGCACACCCCCTTGGGTAGCCGCCCGGTTGGGGGCACTGCACTCTCTCAACCATCCCATTATCCCTTGTGCACCTTGTTGTGACAAATGAGACAAAATAAAGAAAAATATTAAACCAAAATTTGACAAGAGCTAAAATTTTTACGTCAAGAAGAAATTTCTAAAAATTTAACATCGAGAAACTTCATCTTGGCTAATGATGTGGCGGCTTAATCACAGAAATTTTTTTTTGGCTCATACCCGGATTGAAGGAATTTTCCTCCTACCCCTATATAGCAATAATTAAGGGTCACTAGATGTCTCTAATGACTTTAATTTAGTGACGCCAAATAAATGCTGCTAAGAATGATTGCTGAAAGCGTTAACAGAAAAGTCACTAAAAATATATAGCGATTATTAATTGTCACTACATAAGGGGTTGGAGGAAAATTCCTACAACCCGAATAGTACTCAAAGTTTGTTCAATCACATATGGGCTTTTAGCTCGGTTAGTGAGGTGTTTCGATATTACTGTAACAAGAGACATGCGATTAATTCTTGCCAACATCCAAGATGGGGCTAAAGTGGCAGTCGATGAAACAAAGGACAACAAAAGAAGTTCTAATCAGTATAGTCAGGTTTTTACATAAAGGGGATAACGAATATGTGGTAGCAAAGAATATGTTATTTTGGTTAAGTTGCCATTACAACACATATTTTCATTCTCCATTTTCTGGTGCAAGACAGAGAAAAGGAAAGTCTACAAATACCACATCTTGGTCGCTGAATACTCCCCGGCCCATCTCTCTCGAGCTCAGCCAACAAATCGACACTCTATAGGCAGGTGCCGCCTTCAGTTGCAAGTTCGAGGTGGATGAATGAGCCATTTTGGAGAACCGATTCACGCAGTAATGTCTCGTGCTGGACACCCCAGTGTCGAGCCAGCGGCTTCCTAGCTACACTTGATGATTGCCTGTAAAGCATCTGATTTCGAGATTATTTTCTGAGAATATCCAAAAAAGTTAATTATCACCGATTCGGGTCTATTTAAAATCACTTACAGTTTTAATTTTCAGTTTCTAAAAAAACGAAAATCAAAATCAGTTTAGTTTTTATTTTTTACAAAAACAAATGGTGTATAATTACCCAGTTTTTATTTTGAGTTTTTTCTTTGGTGGTGGTGGTAACAGCGATGGCGAGTATCCATTGCTTCAAATTCAAATTTGATTTCCTTCCATACCTCACAAGCAGCAACTAGTTTAGGACTCCATTTGCAAGCCTCGCGAATAATTTCATTACGGTGGCAGTGGCTGTGATGGTGGGGGGCGGCGGCGGTGTGTTTTGGTTGGGGGGGGGGGGGGGGGTGCCCAAAACTCTAAAATTGAGTTTTTAAAACTGAAGGAGAAAAAAAAAACAGAAACTGTGTGTCAAACGGATTTTTTCCCTCCAGTTTACAAAATTGGAAAAAAAATGTTACAAAATGCTACCGAAGTAAATCGAATCAAGTTGCTTGGAGCTTTTATTTAACATTTGGAGATCTACATCTTTTGTATTCGGTTCATTTCCCAGTTTTTAATATTTTAAGTGCATAGTTCATTGACAAGGTCTTATAAGCCAAATTTTTCTCACAAGATCTAACTTAATCCTATATCACGAATGACCAGGGACCTCTCTTGGTATACAGTCGATGTGTGAAGTCCATCCACCATAATAACAGCAAGTGTGGGTCTCACAATAATCATCTACAATACTATAAGGTGAAAGCAATGAAGGTATACAGCTGAAGAATAATGATCTGCCATTCTATCAATTATATATCACATTTGTTACAAATTTTTTCCACTAATTGTTCCATCAGTCTTCGTATTTATGGAGAAATCTGAAATTGTCCCGTCATCTTGTGCGTTTATAAGGAAATATACCCGCTATTATGTAACAAGGTGCTAAAATGTCACATGGCCTGATTTACCACGGCCTTAAATGTTGATTTCACCTGCAAGTTTTACTTTAAACAAGGCATGGGTAGCATTCATGGGATCATTCAACTCAGACTCAGATGCTTGTGGACAGAAATGCAACTTCTATAAATAGCTACACTTTCCAAAGTGTTGGCCACAACCATTTTCGATATCGAGAACAATGGCTTCAACAATGGAGAAACAGTTTATCAATGTTCTTCTGATAATTCTTGGGTTTTCGGCTTACCAAGCTGCCTCGCGCACATTACAAGAAACAACCATGTCGTTGAGACACGAGCAGTGGATGGCTCGCCATGGACGAAAGTATCACAGCGACGCTGAGAAAGAGATGCGACTTGAAATATTCAAAGACAATGTCGAGTTCATAGAGAGCTTCAATACAGCTAGTAACCGAACCTACAAGCTTGCAGTCAACAAATTTGCAGACCTAACTAACGAAGAGTTCTTAGCCTCTTATACAGGAAACATCATCATGCCTCTGTCTCAGAGGTCGGCTGGAACGCCATTTAGGGACGAAAAAGAGTTTGCAGGACCGGATAATTTGGACTGGAGATTGGAAGGAGCGGTTACCCCCGTCAAAAATCAGCAAAGCTGTGGTAAAAAAATCAGCCATTTTATACCAGTCATGTTTAACTATGCCTCCATGTTGAACTCCAGAGATGAAAGCAGTGTTATACCTTTTCAGACAACAACATTTTCTCCTCCTAGTTTGTAAATTCCTTGCCCCAATCTTGTATTTTACGTTGTTCTAACATATTCTAGTACGCATTGACTTGTACACAGGATCTTGCTGGGCTTTCTCAGCTTTGGCGGCTATAGAAGGCATCATCAAAATCAAAACGGGGCAGTTGGTTTCCCTGTCAGAGCAAGAAATACTAGATTGTGATGGCACACCCAATGGCTGTGATGGTAGTGCCCTGGATACTGGCTTTAAGTTTGTCCAAAACCAAGGCATCACCACTGAAGATGCTTACCCCTACAGGGCGGTGGAAGGAACTTGCAGCGCCAATAACAATCCCGTGGCAGCCAAGATAAGCGGTTATCAAGCTGTCGCTTCTGCAGATGAAACCGCGCTTCTGAACGCTGTGGCAAATCAACCAGTTTCAGTCGCTGTTGATCCCAGTCCTTTCCAGTTTTATGCGACTGGAATAATAACAGGCGAATGTGGGACAACACTTACTCATGCCATTACTGCAGTAGGTTATGGAACAGATGATGATGGTACCAAGTACTGGATATGCAAGAATTCTTGGGGTAGCGATTGGGGTGAAGAAGGCTATGTAAAGTTGCAAAGAGACGTTGCTGCTAAAGAAGGCATGTGCGGCATAGCCATCAATGCCATATACCCTATTGTATGAACAATGTCCCCTATCACATTGCTCTCTAGATGTCCACTCTAGCTTACAACCATTAAATTTGCTTACAACTAATTGCTTACAATGGTGTCTTCATTACTTTAAGTAAGCAGTTTGTGGTTCAAATTAGAACCACCTAATTGTTACTTTTACTTCTATATATTTTCAAATTCAACGACCCGACTTTTTATGATCTTTGAACTGTGTCATCATGAATCTTGATTTCTAAAATTACATCCTTATTTCAATCCTAGATCTACGTTCATGACAAGGTCACGTCTCAGACATCTTCCGTCCTTCTAACACTTTCAGGAACGGCTCCAACACTAGGAAGAAAATTATATGGCTGCACACTTTCTCAAGTTTTTTCTTGCTAGTCCACCTACATCCCCGAACCGTATCAAAAAACTACACTGTCACACCAAGATCAGCTGGTTGTAGTACTAAAATTACGCAAAGTTTCAAGAAAAATCGAAAGTTCAACCCCATTAGAGTTCACATTCAACCTATATGTACAGCCAACAAAATAACTTGCCCGGATTTAGACTACCGATAACTAATGCCGGCCCAAACTTCCACCATCAAGAGCTTCACAAAAATCAAAGGTGGAGTAGGACTGCTTGTTCACTTCACCTCTTTCATGCCTCAAGGAATAGCAGTTCTTAACAGCTAATGACTCACAGGAGCAGAAGTGTAGCAAAAGCAACCTATGCCATCTAGTGCTAATCCAAAAGGCAATCCCTTCCCGTTAGCTGCACTGTTTTCCCCAAGTAACCACCACAACTTTGGCGTCTTTGGCTTCATCTCCTTATTATTTCTCCTCATAGATAACATCAAACAGTGAGGAGCAATGGCCCCGCCTCTTCTCGTCCTGCTTGCTAACCTGGAACCCTCTCCACAAGAATAGAAGTCTCGCATCAGGTACCAAAAAATTCATTAAATCCCACCAGTTCACTGATGCATGCGGTCATAGTTTACTAGTAGTCGACGGCCAACTAAACAGTTATTTCCCTAAAAGGCCAGTTTAATTGGATACGGTCTTCATCTGACCAGTTAATCCAATTCCAGGTGCTCAGCTTCTACCAAATTTAGGTCTAAGCAGTTGAAAATAGTTACAAGACACTATGAAATAGGGAAAACCTTCCAGCTTCTCAACGTCACTGATCCAGAAGGTCAGACAACAGGTTATTCTCATATCTTAGGACAAAATATACAAACAACACTACCAATGGAATCCAGATACTCAGACAGCACCTTGGTTGTCGACACTAGGCATCTCCTTGATAATCTAGGTCAGTGCATAAAATACTTTTACTAGTAAGCTTCTATCCATTGCTGCGATTGAAGAAAATGGTAATCGAGTCCTAATATTTTATTCAAGTCAGATTCCCCTTACATATTTCTCTAAATGTTCAGGGATATTTCTAGAGTTTGAAATCCCTTAATATACCACAATTTTGAGTGCAGCACTATCTGCATCTTGCTTGAAATGTTTGCATTCGCCACTTAGAGAACTTCAACCCTCCAATGAGCCTCCTCTGTTGTTACTAGACTTGGTTCCCTTGAATTAACATGGCAGTGGTTGTTCACTTTGCTCTTATTAACTAAGCAAATTTAGTAAAATTTCGGCTCACCGGTTGTAATGCATAAGAGGAGAACTTTTCTTTTTCCTTTTTTATTGGTTGGAGGGGGCTTCTGTATTGCAAGGTGGCATTCGAGCTTGTCCAACGCAACCAAATGAATAATCATGGTAAATGTAAACAACTGACTAATCTAAGACAAATTATCCTGGTATATGGACAAGTATGGACAGCAAATAGGAAGAAAACTTGGGACCTAAATTTCTTTAAAGGTTGATGCTCAACTGAAAAACCAGATGCTACACAATGCAGTAGGCTGGGCAGAAAGGTGCTCCTCCAAGCTGGTCATCCAGTATTTACGGATAAAAGAAGCGTGTACACAAGACACAATATTACGCTTCCTTCAAATGCATAAGCAAGAAAATTAACAGAAACTTAAAAATCAGAATATCCGTAAATGACATGACTGGAGAATTTGTTACTAGCTAGATGTGAAGTTTTCAATTATGGTAATTAAATAAGGACGAGGGTAATACACATCTACATACAGCTCCAGAGAGCCTCATATAACATAGCTACCTTCAGTACTAATGTTTTATATTAACCCAGTGTAGAAGTTTCGACTAACTGAAAACATATCCAATGCTTAGGCTTTCAAGATTATAGAAGGATAATAAAGAAAAAGGGCACGTTGAGCAGAAACATATATCAAAAAGAAATTTAACTGCCAAAAGAAATATTCAGGTAGAAGAAGTCAGGACTTTCGAAATCTCTCCACTTCATTGGATATAAAAAAAGAAAAGAAAGAGAAACACACAAAAAACAAGCTCACCAACAAAAGAACAAAGCAAACATGATGAACACAGAGAAACGGATTTCAGGTTGGCAGAAATATTTTCTTAGATGAAACAAACAAAAACTGACTGTTGGGCGTAAATTTAAATCGGATAAGGTTTACATGAATTAACAAGTAGAAATGATTAGCTCGTGCATTTACCTACACCAGTTTATTCAAAAAGATAAAGGATTAAGAACGTTTCCCACTACTAGGATTGGACTTCGTGCAGAGTGTCCATCGCCCCTTGGCACGCCTGCGTGCTATTATTGCTCTTCCGCTGGTGGTACTCATTCTCTTCCGGAAGCCATGAGTACGGGCCAGAGACTTCCGAGACCTGTTCCTCTTAGTTTGGCAAAGAGTAAACTTCTTTGCCCTCACAACTAAACCACGACGTTTCTCCCTCATTCCACTGTTCGATTTCAAGTCCAAGCCCAACGACAAACCTGTAGCAAACAACTAAAATTTTACACCGTGTTCTGGAACCTAAGAATGCTATGAAGTCTACAAGTTGCAGTATTGCAATACTTTTTAACACATTTCGCTGCCAGACATGTTAGGTCTTCACATAAATAGTCATTCAGAGAATTTTGAGAAATGATCCAATAAAAATCCTATCCCCATTCCCAAATTTGAGCTTTCTAAATTATCATTTTTATTAAATTTCTAGGTGGAACTCAAACACAGCTTATCGTTTTTTTACCCTCATATGCGTTATCGAATAATGTCCACCTTATTGCCAATTAATCTTTTAGAACAACTAGACACTTATCAACCGAAGTTCCGTCCTAGCAATCAGCAAAAGAGACAAGGGTACTATATTGTGGAGCAAGAGAAATGCAACCTGGGATGTGAGAAGAAGATCATACCATAGGATGTGTGTCTTCTCTGTATGCAAAAGAAAGGAGCTCATTTGTTGAGAAAACTATAATCAGGAACAATTTGCAGCTCTCTTAACTGAATTATGCCAACGGAATGTAAACATTCTACTCGCAAAAGTGCATACATGAAAAAGTATGCAACTGTTATCAAAGAAGACCCAATACCAATTACAATAGTAAGTCAATCAAGAACTTTCCACAAACTATCAAGATTACATCTATCCAAACTATCCACTTGTTTTGTGTTAGAAAGTGTGATTCCATCCAAAAGAATTTCCAAAAGGATTTATTTTCAACATTCTAGAAGGTTGATTCACGCCTCGTGGAACTAGTGGCTCAATGTGATGGGTTTCACGGCACGCAACCCCAGAATTAGTCTATAGTATTATCCCTGTTTGCACGCACTTGCAACAAGGACTCTAGAACAACCCTCTTGACTTTCCTCTTCCATAACTCACAATATCAAATTTTGTGTACTAAAATTATGAAAGGTATATGAGAGAATTTTGGGGCAAGTGTATATTTGCTTTGGTTTTGGCAAAGCAATTTTGGTATGTGTTTAAGTAAGGGCCGAGTGGCCTTTTATAGAAGAAAGGGGAGATAAAATCTTGGAGGCTAAGTAAGCTTAAAGAGATAAGGGAGATGATAATTGTCAACAAAAGAAGCTGTCAAGAGATGAATTAAAAACAAGGAGATGAATCTCCATTTTTTCAACAAAAGAGTCAACGAGTATGGGAGTGGGGCCCACTTTCATGTGTTTTGGAACACATATTCATTGAATACAACAATGTTCAAGTCTACCATGCCACACATCAGCAGAGTCAATTAAGTAAGCAAAAGTGGACGATGTATTCTCATTAAGCAAACTAGCCAATGGACCCGTGCAAATGCACGGGTTGCACCTTAGTTGCACAAAGCGGGGGCGGATGCGGGAGCGGGGGCGGGGGCGGGGAAGCGTAAGCACCAAGAAGAATCTGATGTTGGGAGTGGCTTGAATAAATAAATGCGTAAAGAGTATTATCATTTGTTTAGCATAGTTTACATAGATAGTAACAACAAATAAGGAGATTTTAAGGACTTGAAAGAAGAGAGAAACAAGGAATTGAGTTGAAAAGAGCTTGATTTTCATGTATTCTATCACTTCTTCCATGCATCTCTATCCAGCTAGTGGGATCGAGTTCCCATCTTAGCTTGAGACAAGATCCCATGGAGCTCCTAACTTGGGATCGCAAAAGCGAGTTTTCGAGAGAGAAACGTCACCATATTAGGAGTTTCCTGCAACTAAGGGTTGCACGTAACATATACTTTAGCATAGTGATACGAATTCTAATTTCAAAAGACAAACAAAGATAATATTTTCCAAGACAATGTCTTAAATAAGAACAATCATATTGATGATATTTGTTTAAAACACAGAGATCCTATTAGCTTATATTTTGGTTCCACAATTCTATCATCTAGAACTGCTACCAAGAAAAAATAAATATTACAATGGATTTCACCAACAAAATGCTTTTTATGTAGTCTTTTCTATCATTTTCGATTTTTGTATATCTACCGATAAAGGATGTTTGCATAATAATATTGAGCTAGGGTTTAATGCATGGTCTATTTTAATAATAAAAGTGTGTTGGCCGGACAAATAAGGGTTTCAATACAATTTCACCCGATCTTTTATTAATATATAATATAGGAAATCCATGAATATCATATAGTTACCTTATAGTATATTTCTTCATGACACGTACTTTATTGCATGTGCTTTTTTGACCGTTTTATAAAATGTGATTTTATTGAAGGTAGACGACATGGCCTATTAAAAGCACCATCGAGAATGTTCGGTCTTGTTAGGATCATGGTAGTCCAGATGGGTTTGAAGGACCAAATGTTAAGCACTCCATATACACCACTAATTGTCTGCATTGTTTGCAAAAGCAGACATCGATTGAATATGCTAAGTATTAATATAGTGGTGATATATGGTATATATATAATCTATTGCCTTTGTCCTTCTTCCAAGTCTTGTAAGCATTTAATATGTAGTTCAGCATAACAATAATATTTACACTGCAACAATCTTACAAAGCAAGAAAGCAAGAAAAGAGAAAAGAAAAAAGAAAAAATAAAAAAGGAAATGCATACTATTGGTAACCATAGTTAGACAAACCTGATGTCCCATTCTATGTTGTTCATGTTGTACTTTGCCAAAGCTGTACCAAAAATCGCTAACTTCTTTTGACAGAGCGGGAAACTGATGTAGGAGAGATGCGAGACTTGTTCATACTTAAGAATATGAGAGAGATTCACAGCACCAAAGCAAGGTGTTTTAGGTAGTGGCGGAGGATAAGTTGTACAAAAGCAAAAATGGATTGGTCATCCATTATCGTGGTTCGTTGTGATTGTAATTCTCTCAATATAGTGCCGTGCAATTTTATGTAGGTATATTTGTGGAAACGACCACATATACCATAACTCCACCGTATTATTGGTGTGGATACTACCACCACAACCATAGCACTATATGCCAACACTAATGCCACCATTGCGTGTCCAAGAATGACAATTGTTACAAAACTTACTACCAATGCTACCAAGTACCACTTAAACAACTACCACTATGTTACCAGTGACGTGCGGGTAAGATAACTCTTATAACTGATTTACCTTTTCATCTGTTTTATTTTTCAAATTCATTGTCAAGCTTGTCGCAACTTATACTCTAGTCATGTTCAATTTTCTTTTTTGATCCAACTTAAAAAATAATTGGTTCAAAACAGTGTGTAACATGACTTTAGCAAAAATGCATGAGAGCAAACTAACTGTAATGCTTATCGATAAAACATTTTCCTTAAAAAGTTACACTCACACTCTTAAAGAGCAAATGCTCCGACCTTGATTTTTTTTTGAGTTTCAAAGTCCCTTTTCATATATCCCAAAAAAATAGTATTAAAAGTTACGCAACGGAAGCATTTATAACTTCTACTTAAAATCATTAAAATTACACAATTTACAAAGTTGGTTCAAAGTAAATTCAGGTACATTTTATGAAAAAGACCTCATCTAGATTTTGAAGGTTATGTTACACGTTAATAATTTGCAAAACTACTTTTCATATCATTAAACTTGGCCATTGATCAAGTCTACTGGACAAACTTCCATGTCATGCTATTGAAAGATTAATAAAGTTGCTCGATTATACATTCAATTGCATGTTCTCACTAAGAGATTTATCATGCTGGGGACTGTGTTTTTAGCTCCTAAAGCTAGTATTCAAGTACAATGGCGACGTTATTTAAGGCCCTCCTATGATTATATGCTACAAAAAGAGCATCTTACCTATAAGTCTTACTGTGTGTACAAATAACATGAAGAGTGTCTTACCTGAAAGTTTATCTCAACCTGAGAAGTAATTAATTTAACCCACGATGGTGCATTTATTAACTTCCACTTCTATCATACCGTAAAAGTTTAATATGTTGCCACAATCAAAAAAGGTGATCAGAGCACAAAAGAAATTTATTGTTAAGATATGTACTGACTGAATATTGCAATCAACTATATGAATGCAACTACGACTATCCACTTAAGACAAAGGGTCAGATTCAATGAACAACCTTAGCTATTTGTCACTAAAAGAACGCATACTGAGTACTTTATATTTAGTGAGAAAATACTTTTGAAAGGTATGCACAGCATCTTATCCACAAACTTATTTTGGTTATCCTCATTCTCAAGCCTCAAGGATAATAGTTATGAGGTTGATTTATATAATTCTATACTGTACTTGCATAGTTATATATATTTTTAATAGTATATAAACTTACAAATTTGCTCTTATGAAAAGCATGGAATATGTCATCATTTTTACCAGCATGCCTCACTTAATATATTTTCCATCTTCTTAATGTATATCCATAATTATGAGCATGCATACACTTCACGAAATATATACATTGCCAAAAAAAGTTAATAATTCACCAACTGGCATCAGTGAATATGTTTTTCAATTCCATGAGCTTATGAAACTAAGTTCTTTTCTTTCTTTTTTCTTATTCTTTTTATAAGTGCAAATAGCATGATACAACCAAAACTTGATGATATTCAAGAATTAGAAAGAAGTAACAAATGAAACCATGAGCATAAGTTACTTGAGGGTTATTGGTACAGGCTCTCAAGAAGCGTCCACAAAAGTGACTTACCTGTAGCCTTATTCTGCTTGATTGCAAGTAGGAGGCAGCATTATATGTGATATGGGAGTGCACATAACGGATTAGGAGGAGGAAAAAGCTACAGTGAAAGAGAAATAGAGACATGGAGACCACCACCACCACCTCTAACCTTATTCTGCTTGATTGCAAGTTGGAAGCAGCATTATATGTGATATATATGGGAGAGCACATAACGGGTTGGGTGGAGGAAGAAAGCTACAGCAAAAGAGATATAGAGACCACCTCGAGAGTTCAAGTTCTAGGAGGAGCTTATGTTGATAATTATTGATTAAAGAGTCCAATTGAGTTGAGACTCCTCAGAGAAGGTCGAAGCTTACTTGGCACAAAGAGAATGCTTCTAAATCCAACATGTCGCAAATATATGAGAGTATTTAAATCTTACGTGTCGTAATACGAGAGTTCTAAAAATCCTACGTGTCGCAATTTTAAGCGAAGGCTTCAGCTTTTTATATATATATATATAGATCAGCAACATTAAGTACATAAAGAAGATGAAAGAGATGGGTAAAATCTCTAATTTTCATGAGTCTAACATAAATGTGAAACTTGTGTTGAAACCAAAAGCCTGTCATAAGAGAAAGTGAACCACTTGATTTAATTCACAGTGATTTAGGAGATTTAAAACAGATCATGACCAGAGGTGGTAAAAGGTTTTATGTGATCTTTGTTGATGACTGTTCTAGATTCACTAGACTCTATCTCAAAAGGCGAAGCTCTTGAAATATTCATGAACTATAAGTCTGAAGTTGAAAATCAGAAGGATAAGAAAATTAAAAGGCTTAGAACAGATAGAGGTGGTGAATATGACTAATCCTTTGATGATTTCTATTTGCAAAATGGCATTATTCATGAGGTAAGTCCACACCTTATTCACCTGAATCAAAATGGAATTGCTGAGAGGAAAAATAGGACTCTAAAAGAAATGATGAATGTTATGCTTTTTAG
Source organism: Escallonia herrerae (assembly GCA_033070095.1). NCBI lineage: Eukaryota > Viridiplantae > Streptophyta > Magnoliopsida > Escalloniales > Escalloniaceae > Escallonia > Escallonia herrerae. The sequence continues at coordinate 132,899 of JAVXUP010002090.1, read as the reverse complement.
TTTTGGCCTACCAGCCAACCAGTGGGGGAAGCTATGCTCTCAGTCTGTCACATACAAAATAGAGTACCCTATAAAAAGACCGGTAAAACACCTTATCAAATTTGGAAAGGTCGTGCTCCTAACCTGGATTACCTAAAAGTGTGGAAATACTTAGCAAAGGTGATGTTACGTGCGCCTAAGAAGAGAAAATTGGGTTCTCGAACTTGTGATTGCGTGTTTATTGGTTATGCTTCTAATAGTATTGCATATAGATTTCTTGTCATTAAGAGTGATGATATAGAAGTCATTACTATTATTTAATCTAAAAATGCTTCTTTCTTTGAGAATATTGTTCCTATGAGTGTCTAGAGCAATTGATGAGCATGCTAGTACCAGTAATCGTACTGATGAAACTCTAGAATTACGAAGAAGCCAAAGAAGAAGAACTGAAACCAATTTTGGTAATAATTATTATGCGTATCTTGTCAATGATGAACCATTGTCATATCATAATGCTATAGTTTCTATAGATGCACCCTTTTAAAGAGAAGCAATTAATAATGAATTAGACTCAGTTATGTCTAATCATACTTGGGAACTTGTAAATTTGCCTTATGAGACTAGACCGATTGGCTGCAAATGGATCTTTAAGAAAAAATTGAAGCCGGATGGTTTCATTGAGAAATATAAGGCAAGACTGGTAGTAAGGGTTATAAGCAAAAAGAGAATATTGATTACTTTGATACATGCTCTCCTGTTACTAGAATTACATCTATCAGAATATTATTCGCCACTGCATCGATATATAAACTTATTGTGCATCAAATAGCTAGATGTTAAGACTGTTTTTCTAAATGATGATTTAGAAGAAGAAATATACATGGAGTAGCCCGAGGGATGTGTGGTCCCCAAACAAGAAAATAAAGTGTGCAAATTGGTTAAATCCTTGTATGGACTGAAACAAGCTCCTAAACAATGGCATGAGAAATTTGATATCGTCATGATATTTGATGGATTTTTTATTAACAACGTTGATAAGTGCATATACCACAAATGTGTTAATGATAATGTTTTCATTATATGCTTGTATGTTGATGATTTACTTATATTTGGACAAGCATTAACATTGTGCATGCTACTAAGAGATTTTTAGCATCTAAATTTGACATGAAAGATATGGGTGAAGCTAATGTGATTTTGGGAATCAAGATCTTGAGGCATGATAATTCCATCACATTATCACAGTCACACTTTGTTGAGAACAGCTGAGAAAGTATAAGCATTACGACTCCTCTTTGTTGTCACCTTGTGAAAAATTATGGTGACAGTGTATCCCAAAATGAGTATGCATAGATAATTGGTAGCTTAATGTTTCTAATGAATCAAACTCGTCCTAATATTGCATATACAGTTGACAGAATGAGTAGATATACTCATAATCTTAATAAGGAACATTGGAATGCAATATCAAGGTTGTTGAGATATTTGAAAGGCACCGTTGATTATGGACTAACATATTGTGGTCATCCTTCTGTGCTTGAAGGTTATTGTGATGCTAACTGAATTTTAGATTCAGATGAGTTAAAGCCCATTAGTGGATTTGTGTTCCTACTAGCTGGAGGAGCGATCTCTTAAAAGTCGTCCAAGAAAACAGTTATCGCTAAATCCACAATAGAATCATAGTTGATTGCCTTAGAGAAGGCGTGTTCTGAAGCCGAGTGGCTCAGAAGTTTCATGCTTGATATACCTTTATGGAGTAAACCTACTCCATTGTGGTGATGCATTGTGATTGCCAAGCTATCATCGCTCGAGCCAAAAGCAAAATATATAATGGAAAGAGTCGTCGCATCCGGATGCGGCATGCTATTTTGAGACAGTTGATTGAGAACGGTACCGTATCAATGAACTTTGTGAGGTCAGAAAGGAACTTGGCCGATCCTCTGACTAGGGGTGAGCATTTAAACCGTTGAAACCGATCCAACCGTGAAAACCGAACCAACTAATCCTTATATTTCCAAACCGATCTAAAAATCAATCGGTTTGGGTTTTTTTTTTCAAACAATACATTCAGTTCGGTTCAAATTTTTTTGAAACCGCATAAACGGAACTAACCATATATAGTATAACATATCTATATTTTAACTAATTCTAGTTATTTTTTACTAACCCTAGTTATTTAACTACTCATATAAAATGGGATAAACCCTAAATCCCTTGACATAACACACAAATTTCATTCGCCGCCTACATCTCACTAAGTATTATTAGTTTAGTTATGATAAAAAAAAATCAGTTTTTTTGGAGCTTATTAGCATGTATAAGTTATTAGTTTTTTGAGCCTAAACTTGTCCAAAATTGAGTTTGACCCAAATCGATTAAACCGCCTAAACCGATCCATTCAATCCGCAGAAACCGAACCGTTCAACCACGGTTCGTTTTTTTTTTCCAAACCGAGGTTGGTCGGTTCGGTTTCGGATTCAACCTCCAAACCGAACCAATCGAACCATGCTCACCCCTACCTCTGACTAAGCCACTAGGGAGAGACCTAGTGATGGAAGCATCGAGGGGGATAGGACTGTACCCAAATTCAGAGATGAAATGGCAGATACCTAACCTACTGTGATCGGCGATTCCATGAATGAGGTTAGGTAATAACGAAGTCATGAAGTCCGATGGGCACTGTCGCTTTGTATATATCCTTTAAGACGGGAGGTCCTTAAAGAAGAATCTATCCCTATAGTGTATGACAGTGACTGTTGCAGTGTATGAGGATGAGCATTTAGCTCTTAACGGGTCCATAGTCCCTAATTATTGGGATGGGGTGTTCAGGTGCAGCACATTCCCTGATGGATACCACCTATATGTGTGTGAGGTCGAGCCGCCTCTATGGGACTTGGGTATGTCGCTAGAGCATACAAGAAAATCCAGGCATGACGCATGGCCATTTAGCGTCAACCGGCGAGAACAACCCTGACTAGAGATATTATGTGGGTTTTGAGTAAGCGCAATTCACATCGCAAAATCTGGTTAAAAGAGTACTCACTCTACCATTATAATTCAGTGAATTTCTACTCATTTATCCTAAGAGAGGTTCAATCCACGTCATACCTCACCGATGCATAATCTTTCGTTTCCTCTTCCTTTATTGAGTTTGCGTTTTGAAATATGTGGGGAATTGTTGTATTCAATGAATATGTGTTCCAAAACACGTGCAAGTGAGACCCCCTACCATACTTGTTGACTCTTTTGTTGAAAAAATGGAGATACATCTCCTTGTTTCTACTTCATCTCCTGACAGCTTCTTTTGTTGACAATTATCATCTCCCTTATCTCTTTAAACTTACTTAGCCTCCAAGATTTTATCTCCACTTTCCTCTATAAAAGGCCACTCGGCCATCACTTAAACACACACCAAATAATTGCTTTGCAAAACCAAAGCACATATACACTTGCCTCAAAATTCTCTGATACACCTTTCATAATTTTAGTACACATATTTTGATATTGTGTGAGTTGTGGAAGAGGAAAGTCAAGAGGATCGTTCTAGAGTCCCTGTTGCAAGTGCGTGCAAACAGGGATAATACTATAGACTAATCCTGGGTGTTGCGTGCCGTGAAACCTATCGCATCGAGCCACTGGTTCCGGGGGGAGCGAATCAACCTTTTAGGAAAAAGTTTCGTCTTGACTCTATAGCTTGGTGAGATTATTCCTATTCATCTTGCAACGTGTTACTATTTATAGTAAACTGTAATTTTCTTGTTTTATGTTAGAAAGTGTGATTCCATTCTAAAAGAATTTCCAAAAGGATTTATTTCAAACACCCATCCCTAGATAAAATCAACTAGCAGAGAAACCCAAATGCTAAATTAGTCCGATACATCACTACAATAAGGATACATCATACAACAACCCCACCAGTTAATCTTTAAATCCAAGAATCCTAATCAAAATTAACAAAACAAAGAAAATCCAATTCGAATTTAGCCCAATACATCACTCCGACTAGCAGATATTACACAAGAACCCACCCAAAATGCACCAAATAAACCTACCAAAGAATATGAAAAAAAAAAAAAGGCTAAAAAAATTCATGGGTTTTATGTGAAAGTGTGAATTACCTGAGAAGGAAGAAGGGAATGGGAGAGAAAGTGAAGAGGAAGACTGAAGCAATGAGCAGTGAAGCAACCTAGAACGGGCTGGGGCGTTGGAGGCCACATTGAGGGACATAGAGCTTCTTCTGGTGAGGAGAGATAGCGAAGCTGATGGAGTGCGGGTATTGGCGACACTGGTTGGACAGAGCATTGTTCCCATTGATACACAAGCCATCCTTTCTCTGAGTCTTATCGGAAGCTCTTTTTGCCTGTGTTATCCTATGGAAAACTGCTCGAGCTTTTGGAGCCTTATCGCCTGTGTGTAGGAGGGAGTGGGTTGTGCTCCTCTGTGGGTGGTTGGAAGTGTAAGAACTTGCAATTGGGCAACTGAGGGGGGTAAAGAAGGAATTCAAACGTCATGAATGAATAATAGGCCTAATTCTTGGTATTTTTTTGAAAAATATTCAAGTACAGATCTTAATGGGACTTGTTGTCATCAATAATTAGATGTCAACAATAATATTTGGTAGCCATGAATTGTTATTATGGTTATACGATGCTTATTACGGCTTTAATTTTTTATAAACTGTAATGGTTTCTTGAATATTTATGACTCTTGCATTGTTAAAAGTGAAATCTACCCTCTAGTTATATATCCTTTTTCTTGAATCGTGAAATGAGAGGGGTGACGTGGATAGTTATAATGTCTCGTTTTTCTTTGTCTAACGAGGGATATGGCCCTTACCAGTGACAATGAGTGTCATTGTAACAGTAGAAAAAAATAGCAAAATAAGACTATCAGCAAAATCGTCAATGATTCCATCTATAGTTCTAGTTTGCATGCAAAACTATTGAACCGTTCGAGTTTAAGAGATAGTCATATTACGACCAAAAAAAGAATTGGCGTCGAAGTATTGCTCAAGAAAGGAGCTTAAATCTATACTATATATAACGAGAACACCCATTTTGGTGTAACACTTTTTTTTTGTGTTATACAACTACCTATTTAGAATGGTGACCAGTAGCAATATCATAAAATTCTTGAAAAAAAAATGATGCAAAATAAAAACCTTAAATATCAAATAACTACATTAAGGATATGTTTGGTTTTCACATTTTAAAACATCTATATACAATGCTTGATTATATAACAATTTTTAATTTAATAACTTTATTTTTGCACATAAGGTCATTTATAATTCATTAAAAATATAATTAAATATGTCCAAAGGTCAAGCCTGTTATTATAAAAATTTTATATTATTAACTTTAATTTTTGCACAAACATCGCGTGTGCCAACTCACATATTTAGCACAAATAAAGCCCACGAAGAAGGAGCAGGACACGATTTAGCACCAACACAACGGCCGGCCCAATAGTTGTTTCATCGAGCCCAACCATATGAAACCAAACCAGCGCTTTCCTGTGTTATATGGTTTGCCTTACCAAGCCGAAACCATCTACGACCGAGCCTACGCGCCGGGACCAGGCCGGGCCTGGGCTGGGTCAAATTATCTCAAAACCTTCTTTGGGATTAGCAACATTATTTTGAATGACTGGGCTTAGTAATTTGAAAAGTATTAAATTCCTTTTGGGCCGTAATATTTCTATTTTTGGTTTTTTTATTTAAAGAAGAAGGGATATCCTTGGATCAACTGTATTTCTATTTTAGTTACCCCTATCTGTACATATATCTTGCCTGGTCTAGGTTCAGTTTTAAATCTGCAATTGACCTCAAGTTGTCGATACGTTTAGTTCATTAACGTTGTTGTGCCTTATAGTAACAATTGAGGTATGGAAAAACATGTGTTAGAATATGAGATTTTTGAAGTATTTGACCCAAATATTGTCATATAATAAGTTGCTTAAATATATGTTGTATTTTCAAACTTATTTACTAACATGCAGTAGCTGTGAAAAATGTGGCTTAGAACCACAAATTTAGACTGTGAAAGAGTGGTTTCAAATCACGTATTAAAATAATATAATTTCAAAAATAGAGAAATCAGGTTGAAACCACACTTTCTTAGAAAATGTATTTCGAAATTGCAGATTTATAGTTTGAAATTGTAATTTAAAGACATGGTTTTCAAAACTATCACGCATTTAATTTATATATATATATATATATATATATATATATGAGAAAGTCGAAACTCAGAGAATATTGTTCAGTCATCGCTTACTTGGACACTCTCTTAATTCGTCACGTGAACTTTCTTATTTTGAATTTTTAAAATATTTTAAATTTATTTACCTTTGTAATAATGATTGGATCTCTCTCTCTCTCTCTCTCTCTCTCTCTCACACACACACACACACACTCTCTCTCTCTCACACACACACACACAATTTGATTTTAATTGAATTCTTTCTTTCCATTTGAAATTCAACAAAATATATAGATTTTTCATTTTCTCTCTTCTATGTCAATATGTCGCACTCAAAAATTTTATTCATATCTTTATAATTCCATTAATTCCTAAAGTTTGATAAAAAGTAATTCTCTATATATTCCTTTAATCTTTTAGAAAAACACAATATTCTCTATTAATTTTTCTATTAAACTACCATAATCTCCTTCCTTTTATTTCATTATAAGTTTTATACATAGTTTACGCTCCCATTTTTTTTTCAATCATTATTATATCTGTCATTCTTTTCATGGTGATCTTGAGTAATACAACCTCAACACACAGGTTATTTTTGTTACTATTATCACTGCAATTGCTATTAATTAAGAGAGACTGTTTTTATTATTTTATACACTATTTTTTATCTTCATTTGTCACTAAAAACTAACAATTATTGCTCAATTTCATTTCTAACAATAAAAGTGGTAAGAGAACTCCTTTAAAAAGGTTAAAAATAAATTTTTGATTATCTTATTGTTACTATCAATTTTGTAATTCCTATTAAGTATACAGATACGAGTTCTCTCAATAAGTATTTTGATAATGGTTGTACTCGTGTGCAACGCACGAGATTAAAACTAGTTAGCAAATAAGTTTCAAAGTCAATTGCAGGAGCCACAACCTTTTCATCCTTTTTTTTAATGCCTATTTTTTGGCCAAAAAGATTATGACGAACCTAGAAGAGGGATTCATCCTTCTCACTTTTCCTTTGTCTCCCTTTCTTTTTACCAATCGAACCAAAATACTTTCATCTCTTCTCTTTCCTTGTCACTATCTTCTATGATTTCACTTTTTCATCCCATGAACTTAGCTCTGACGTTAACCCTTGACACCAAGAAAAGTGGGTTCGCAGTCGACGTGGAGGTGCCACAAGGAATGCAGTCCTAGTCAGATGCCAAGTGTGTTGATGTGGGACATAGCAAGTGCGGAGCAAGGGCAGAGACCAGAGGCTTCCCAGACAGAGCCTGAGGGTCGCAGTGCTGTGAGGGCGAAGGCGAACAGTGAATATACGATGACAGTCACAGTCTGATGCTTGGCTCCAGCGTCAGGGGTCTAGCGTCAAGGGTCCGATGTCAGAGGTCCAACTATGTTTCTCTCTATAGAATTCCAGAGAGAATAGGTTTTAGAAAGAAAGTGAAATTGTCAAATTAAGATAATCCTGTTTAAATGAATTCTCAAGACCCCAATTTATAGAGGTTGAAGCAATGATGTCATCAACTGACAAGTGGCACTCCCCAAGAGTGACACATCATCGAAGGGGTCCACAACCGTCGATACTCCACGGACGGTCGAATCGCAAATTCACTCGGCCTGCTCCACACAGCGTAGCTCTGTCTGTCCGGAAAGACTGTCTCCCACAGCGTCGATGTGGCCAGAGAACCCCCTTAATCTAGCCACCAATCCAAGCCCTTGTAGAGTCCCACAGGCCTGGCAGCAGTGGGGAACGCCTGGCCCAACTGCCACGCAAACTAGATGCGATGCCTTCTAAAGACCTGCTCCCGCCTCGGAATGACCAGGGGGTCATAGTCCCTAGGGGTGCCGACGGGAGTCCCTAATGCCAGAGCACGTAGGCCAGTCACACAGGTACCCTGGCAAAGATAGTGTCTTGGACTAGTCGTCTATCTCACGGGTGAGTCCTCATGCCGAAGCACTCGAAGCGCATCAAGGTAGCATCCCGGAGGAGCCATCTACCTGACAGAAGGGGAGTTAAAAAGCTCCCTCGGAGTGCATCGAGGTAGCATCCTAGAGGACCGGTCTACCTGACGGGCAGAGGTAGTATCCCAGAAGAGCCGTTTACCTAGCAAAAAGGGAGTTGAAAAGCTCCCTGACAGAGATAGTGTCTTAGAGAGTGAGTCTATCTCGCGGGTGAGTCCTTGTGCCGGAGCACTCGGAGCGCGTCGAGGCAACATCCAGGAGGAACTGCCTACTTGACGGGTAGAGGTAGCATCATGTAGGAGCCATCTACTTGTCAGAAAGGGAGTTAAAAAGCCCCCTGGCGGAGATAGTGTTCCAGAGGAGTCATCTATACTCGCGGGATACTGCACACTCCGAAGAGTGGGTCGAAGCATGCTTTACGCCCATTGTGGGGGCGCATGTTGTGGTGAATGAGAGTGGTGCCCGGGGGCATGTGACATGATTATGGTAGAGAGACAGGGGGCATGGCTGTATCAGTAGCGCTGTGCATTGGCCCCTTTGAGTGAGTGAGGTGACGGCGCACGGGTGCAGGCCACGGGTGTCTCAAAGACGGTGCACGGGCGACGGGGGTCACAGAGATGGCGAGCAACAGCAAATGACGAGCGTCGTGGAGTCGACGTGTGGGTGACTGCGAGTGTCACGGGGATGGCACGTGACTGCAGGCGATGAGTACCGAGAGGTCTGGACGGGCTACAGCGGGCGTCAGGGGACCATGGGCGACGGACAACGCAAAGCCAGCGAGCGGGTGACCGAGTGTTGCGGAGATAATGCACGATCACAAGTGATGGTTGTCACGGCGATGGCGCACAGTCACGAGCGACGGTCCTCTCAGTGACGGTGCAGGACCTTGAGGCGGGCGACCGTAGGCAATGGGCACCGCTAAAGCGGTGCGTGGGCAATGGTCGTCGCGGTGACGAAGCTCGGCCGACAGCAAGTGACGATTGTCGTGACGATGACGCGTGGCCACGAGCGAGGGTAGTCCCTACAACGGCGCGTGGCTACGAGCTACAGTCTTCAAGGTAAGTGGTCGACCCCCTGAGGTGGCTGACCCCCCAGGGTGGCCGACCTCCTTAAGGTGGCCGACCCCCTAGGGTTGCTGACCCCATTAAGGGGGAAGGCACGCCAAGGTTATTTCAAGAGCAGTTCACATGACTTGAGCATGGTCATTTTGACCAGCTTGGGAGAGTTGAAAACTTGACCGTTAAATATGTGACGTGTCGCCCTAAATGAGATCTCTGGTGGGCCCTTGGGTGAGACCAAAGTAGGTCGGGAACATAAGGCCCCTACGTGTGGTGTGCGCGGAGGGGCAACCCGAGCGGGCGCCACATGCATAAACATTGGTTCATACTTTAAATTATTTCTGATGTTTGTTGGTCCGAGATCATTGATGTCGTCACTGCATGATGAGGGTGAAGAGTAGGTGGCTCAAGCCACCCCACGCACCACCTATTAAAACCTTAAAATGTTGGGCGTTGGCGCATATGAGGCGATGAGCATCACAGAGACAGCGACCGTGGAGACGGAGCGTGCGGCCATAGGCGACGAGCACCGTGAAGTCGCCCCCGAGAGACAGCGGGCATCGCAGAAACGGCACGCGATGCCATGGTCGGTAGCATGGCCTTAGGCATTAAATAGTTTGGCCAAAATGTGTTGGGCCGAATTGAAGGGTGGGGTATGTGATGGTCGAAGGGGGGTCAGCAAGGTGGTTGGGTCAGCCATAGGGGTGCGGTCAGCTAGGTGCGTCTACGGGGAAAGTGGCTGAAGGTTAGAAGAAAATAGAGAAGAGGAAGAGTGGGTAGGCGACGGTCATGGGCTGCATGGCGACGTGAAGGTTTGTGGGCTTATGAGGGGGGTCAGTCGGGGTAGGGGGATCTGCTAGGTCGGGGTGGGGTGGGGTGGTCAGGGGCTTGGGTGAAGAAAGGAGAAAAAGAGGAGAAGCAGTACTACCGTGAGCTAGCGGTGAGGGGAGGTGGAAGAAATAAGAGGAGAAGAGGGGTCAGCGGGGTGAGGTGGTCGACAGGAGGGGGTTGGCTAGGAAGCGGGGTGGGTCGATGTCGTGAAGGGCCTGCCGACAGTGGACATGGCTGAAGGTTGGCGGCGCGGGTAGGTGGGCGGCACATGAGAGGAGAAAGAGACGGATTAGGGTTTTTTGAAAAAAAAAATTAGGGTTCTAGGGGATGGGTCAGGTTTCGGGCCAACAGGGCGGGCGGGTTGATCTGCTGAAAGCTGATGGAAGAGAGGGGGAACGGGGTGGGGTAGGCCATCTTGGGTGGGTTATGCCCATCTTGTTTTTGTTTTGAAATTGGATTTGAATTTTGATTTTTTTTTCTTTTTTTGGGTAAACCCAAAAGAAAATTTTCAAACATGTATATAAAGAGCATGAGGGGTATGGAAAATTTTTTATGAAGAAAATTCCAAAGTGACAGGAAGAGAATTGGGGAAAAGGGGTATGGAAAAATTATGTAAAATTTTTTAAGTCCCAAATTTTTTGTTGAAATTTTTTTTCTAAGTGTTGAGATGAGACAAGGGTGCCGAAGGAGGCTGCGGGAGGTGGTGACCAGACCGCGATCAGGCAGGGTGAGAGAGGATGGGGAGATGAAAAATTTTGTTAAAATTTTTTCTAACTATGGAAATAGGATAGAAGGGTGGCTTAGGATGGCAGGCTATCATTGACGACCGGCTGAGTCACAGAGGCGACGTAGGTAGCGTGGCTCGAGCCACCTCGCGCACTGCCTACCCAGTCGCTGTGGGATGTGAGGCAGAGAAAAGAAGGGAACCTGGCCTGCTTGGGATAAGGTAAAGGGGTGAAGCCCCCAAGGGATCTGGTGACGGCATGAAGGGTGGTGTCAGTAGGCTTAAAAAATTGTCTAAGTCTGGAAAATGCAACTTCATTGATAACAAAAGGGAGACAACATGCCTTGGTAGAAGAGAAGTGAGCACATTGAAACTTGCAAAATGAAGGAACAAAATTACGAGTGTAGAAAAAGCACTAGCTCAGGCTAGGGCTTGGGCGGGTAGGGCAGAGGTCACACACTTCGAGTTTGAGCTCGCCAAATGCAATCTTGTCAGCGAAGGCGAACTTGAGGCCCCTGCACCACTTGAGGTTGTGCCCAACTTTCCAATGATAGGGGCAGTAGTTAGGATAGGCTATGTCTTCTGGGGTAGGCTCTTTGGCATCGGGCAGGGTTATGGAGTTGTCGTTGATCCAAGTATCGAGGAGAGCTTTGACTGTCTTCAAGTTGCATGGGTATTCCGGGGCAGGTGTCGGTTACCTTTTTTTGTCAGGGCTCATATCCCCTCCCTGGGATCGGCGCTTGTGGGTGTTGTCCTCATTACTGGCTGCTTCCACTGTCGCGGTCAGGGGAAGTTGGGTTTGGGGCTTTGGGGTCCTCGACTGGCCGACCAAGTTATAGGTGCGTCTTACAGCTTCCTTGAGGTGTCCCCAAGACCAAAGCTGGAGGTTTTCAAGGTAGACCCTGTAGGTGTCTTTCATGATCTTAATGCAAATGGGTACAAGGGTCTCATCTTTGCTAAAGTCAGTGCACTCTAAGCACTTGTGATGAAATCGCGTAACATAGGCGTTGAGATTGGTTCTAGCGAATTCCAGTAATGTCAATGATGGTCACACACTCTGTTTCATAATAAAACTTGTCAAGGGAGAGTTAGACCATGTCAGACCAAGAGTGGATACTACCGTCGGGGATCTGGTGGTACCAAGAGTAGGCAAGGACAGTTAGGGACTTGTGAAATTCCCAAAGCTTCAAAGTGTCGTCCTTCCTGTAGTGCTCTAGGGAGCCAGCAAAAAGGGTGAGGTGCTCGCAGGCATTGCCTTATTTGCCTTTAAACAAGGTGAAAACATGGTTGCTTGTACTTGACAGGGTAGGGCTTGCCAGCAAGGCTGCTGGAGTAAGGAGCATGGCCTGACAGTGTAAAGGGGGAGTGTGGTAAGGATGACTGCTCGAAAAGGCAGAGGATGGCGTCAAGGTCATGCTTGGTGACGTATGAAGCATGCGAGGGTTTATGCCCTGTCGAGATAATCCTGGCACCAAAGCCCCTAGATGGGATGACTTCAGGCATTGTGGGGATGACAACAGTTGAGAAGGGTTGGTGGTGGGGAGCAGCTTCCTGAGGTGGGGTTTGTACAGGGGTAATGCCAGCAGTAGGAGGTCAGCCGTCAGGAAGGGTTGACTGAAGCAAGCCGGGGAAATGACTTGTGTTTAGGTTTTGGTTGGTTTTGTTAGGGTTAGGCTTCATCTCAATTGAGCCGTGAGTCTCTGAAGTACTCCGAGCAAGGGTGAGCGGGCTGAGGCGCCGCAGGCTGAGGTGCTGCGAGTTCTACTGTTGAGGGCCTGGAGGACCAAGGCAGCGGTTGTCGTAACACTGGGTCCTGGATAGTGTCTACAACTAGCCCAGGCCCTGGGGTTGGATCTAAGCAGGAGCGGCCAACCCCAGAGCTTGGGATGACACAGGGTGAGCAGTGGGCACAGGGTGGGGGGCTCTGAAGCCTTGAGAAGTCAACGAGTGTGAAGTCAAAACTTGGATTGATTTTTGCATTTCTAAGATGACAGCCATGAGAGAAGATTGAGAGTCTTAGAGTTCGATGATGGTAAGAGTAAGGTGTTCGATTGTGGCATTGACGATCGCAGCCCAATCCATCCCTGGGAGAGGCTGAAGTTGGTTGTGGCCGGTCTCTTCTTGGTCTTCATGGTGGTGCTCCTCTTGGATGGCTGGGTTAAGACTTTGGCTAGTAGTCCTGGTAGCCTTACATTGCTGAGGCATGGTTGCTTGAGTGTGTCAGGCAAGGGATGAATTGCACTGCGATGCTCACCTCCCCAGCAAAGTCGCCCAAATGATGCTAAGGAAAGTGGGTTCGCAGTCGACGTGGAGGTGCCACAAGGAATGTAGTCTGAGTCAGATGACAAGTGTGCTGATGTGGGACACAACAAGGGTGAAGCAAAGGCAGAGACCAAGGACTTTCCAGACAGAGCCTGAGGGTGGCAGTGCTGTGAGGGCGACGGTGCACGATGAATATACAATGACAGTCACAGTCTGATGCTTGGGTCCATCGTCAAGGGTCTGATGTCAGAGGTCCAACTATATTTCTCTCTCTAGAATTCTAGAAAGAATAGGTTTTAAAAAGAGAAAGTGAAATAGTCAAAATGAGAGAATCCTGTTTAAATGAATTCACAAAACCCTATTTATAGAGGTTGAGGTGATGATGTCATCAACTGACACGTGGCACTCCCCAGGAGTGACACATCACCAAGGGGGTCCACAACTGTCGGTGCTCCACGGACTGTCAAATTGTATATCCACCTGGCCTACTCTACACATCGTCGCTATGTCTGTCCAGAAAGACTGGCTCCCACAGAATCGGTGTGGCCAAAGAACTCCCTTGATCTAACCACAAATCCAAGCCCTTGTAGAGTCCTATAGGCCTGACAACGGTGGGAAAGACCCGATCCCTAATTGTCAGGCAAACTAGGCAGGATGCCCTTGGAAGACCTGCTCCTGCCTCAGAATGACCTGGGGGTCATAGTCCCTAGAGGGTGCCGATGCGAGCCCCCAGTGCCAGAGCACGTAGGCCAGTCATGCAGGCACCCTGGCAAAGATAGTGTCCCGGTTGAGTCGTCTATCCCGCGGGTGAGTCCTCGTGTTGGAGCACTCGGAGCGCGTCAAAGGTAGCATCCCGGAGTAGTTATCTACCTGACGGGCCGAGGTAGCATCCTGGAGGAGCCGTCTACCTGGCAGAAGGGGAGTTGAAAAGCTCCATGGCGGAGATAGTGTCTTAGAGAGCGAGCCTATCCCGTGGGTGAGTCCTTATGTCAGAGCACTCGGAGCGAGTCAAGGTAGCATCCCAGAGGAGCCGTCTACTCGACGGGTCAAATAGCATCTCGGATGAGCCATCTACCTGGCAGAAGAGGAGTTAAAAAGCTCCCTGGCAAAGATAGTGTCTTAGAGAGCGAGCCCATTCCGCTGGTGAGTCCTTGTGTTGGAGCACTCGGAGCACATCGAGGTAGTATCCCGGAGGAGCCGTCTACCTAACGGGCCAAGTTAGCATCCCAAAGGAGCCGTCTACCTGGCAGAAGAAGAGTTAAAAAGCTCCCTAGTGGAGATAGTGTCTTAGAGAGCAAGCCTATCCTGCGGATGAGTTCTTGTGCCGGAGTACTTGGAGGGCATCGAGGTAGCATCCCAGAAGAGCCGTCTACCTGAAGGGTAACATCCCGGAGGAGCCGTCTACCTGGCAGAAGGGGAGTTGAAAAGCTCCATAGCAGAGATAGTGTCCTGGAGGAGTCGTTTATCCCCACGGGATGCGGCACACTCCAGAAAGTGGGTCGAAGCATGTTCTATGTCCATGGCAGGGGCGCATGGTGTGGTGAATGAGAATGGTGCCCGGGGGCATGTAGCATGATTGTGGCAGAAAGCTGGGGGCACGACTGTATCAACGGCGCGATGCATATGTGCGGCGGAGTGAGTGCGGTGACCGCGCACGGGAGACGGTGTTGTAAAGACGGCGTGCGAGAGATGAGGGTCGCAGAAATGGCAAGCAACCGTAGGTCACGGGTGTCGTGGAGTCAACGCGCGAGAGACTGTGGGTGTCACGGGGACGGCACGTGACCTCAGGTGACGAGCGTCGAGAGGTCTATGTGGGCTACAGCGGGCATCACGCGATCACGGGGACGGGCAGTGCGAAGCTGGCGCACGGGCAACAGGGAGGTTTGAGGAGATAATTAGCGGTCGCAAGTGATGGTCGTCGCTGCGACAGCGCAGGGCCGCGAGCGACGGTCCTTACAGTGATGGTGCATGGCCTTGACGGCTGGCTACCGCAGGCAACAGGCGTCGTAAAGACGGCGCGCGGGCGACATTGAGCGACGGTCGTCCCGGTGAAGGAGCGCGGTCGATGGTGAGCGACGGTCATCACGGCGATGACTCACGGCCACAAGCAACGGTTGTCCCTACGACGGCGCGTGGCCACGAGCTACGGTCATCAAGGTAAGAGGCCGACTCCCTGAGGTGGCCGACCCCCCAGGGTGGCCGAACCCCTTAAAATGGCTGACCCCCTTAAGGGGAAGGCACGCCAAGGTTGTTTCACGAGCAGTTCACATAACTTGAGCATGGTAGTTTTGACCGGCTTGGGAGCGTTGAAAAGTTGACAGTTGAATATGTGACGTGTCACGGGAAGCGGGACCTCTAGTGGACCCTTGGATGTGACCAAGTAGGTTGGGAACAAACCTTTCCTGCGCAAACTCAAGTAGAGATAAAATAGCGGATTTTGAAGTACTTAAATGTCAAAAAAGTATTTAACAAAATACCATGCCTCTCTAAAAAAATCTTACCCCACTTGAGGAACTTAGGGCCGGTACGTTTACAAAATTTTGTTTTCGTTTTTGTAATGATATGAAAAAGATGCTAATTTTCGTGTACTTTTATCTTTTTCAGTTTTGTTTTGGATAAAAAAATCCAAATAGTGGCGAAAAAGGGGAAAATACCCAAAGGGTATTTTTAACTTTTCCACTGATTGTATTCTCTGTGTCAGAGAATGCTTCACCTGTCTGGACTGTTCACATTTTTCTCTGCAGCCTCTTTGTCTCTCACTCGATCGCCCCTGCGGGAAGCGTGTCAAATCAGAGGAAGCTGGAGCTCCCAGAAAATCAAATGGTTGCCGTCGAGTTTGATAGTCACCGGGTATGGTGTACATTTTTTTATCTTCCCAACTCTTTCCAGTTGGAAAGGACACACACAACAGGCCAGAAGGTATGTGAAAGTAGAAGACAGTGGCCATGAAAACTTTCTTCTGTTCTTTCTTTACAGGAAAAAGAGAAGAGATAATTCTCAAGTGAAAGCACATAGCAATTCCATTAGAGCAAGACGGATTTTGCAGGGAGCTATGCAGATAGCGATTCCATTATCCTGTTACTCGAATAGGAGAAGGGGAAGGGAAATGGGAACAGGGGAAGGGGAAGGGAAATGGCAGGTGTGGGAACAGGGAAGGGGAAGGGAAATGGGGCCACAGATGTGGGAACAAGGAAAGGGAAGGGGGACGCGTGAAGGGGAAACGTGAGGGGAAGGAGGACACACATATATGGGCCACGGAAGCAATAGTGTAAAGAATGTTAAAAAACATACAAGAATGTATCTAAAAAAATTGATAAAAATAGAAATGAATGGTAAACGTACAGAAAAAACTGAAAAAGTGGATACAAAAAAAACTAAAAGTACATTATAATTTTAGAACTGAATACTAAAATCTTGAAAATAAAAACAGAATACAAAATGTAAAAAATAATTGTGTAAGCTACGTCCCTAAGCAATCCATGCTCAACCATCACTCCATGTGGTGCAATAAAGAAATCCAAATGCAGCCAAATCCTCATTTGACTTGACTTAGAGAGGTTGATATCCTTTGATATGATTGGGAGTGGACCAATTTCCAAACACAAAACTCCAATGGAGGTGCACGAGAAGGCAAAGAAAGGCAAATTTCACTTGAGTCTGTGACAGCCATTTTCAGTCAGCCCCCACCACTTGCAAAATGCCCACCATCTAGATGTACTTTGAAGCCCATTTTTCGGGGTAGAAATAAGTTGGCACTAGAACGCTCATCTCCTAACTTGCAGATCTTTTGCTGTCATGAACTTGGTCCACTTCCAGCCACTTGTTTTGGTAGACATTAGACACTCCAAAGCTGCTCTGTACTGTACCCACTTTTGCAAGTTGAGGATTTACAATTTCAGCTCCTGTTATCATTTCTAACTGGGAAAGATGGTCTCACTCCAAGTATGAAAAATTACTTCAGATAACGCTGTTCATGTGTGATAAAATAGAATCTGTTCAATTTTGGAGGGGATATATCGACTCTCTTTCTCGAACTGTTAAAGAAAGGCACGGTTACGATGATGACTTTCGGCATTCGTGCAGTGTGTTCTTTTCCGGATGCGCTTGATATGCCATTGTTACAATGAGAACAACAAAAATAACGAGGATGGAAATAAGAGAATGACAGGGGATAAAGAATATTAACGAGGTTAATGTGGTCATACATTTGGCGTATGATTGCTTCGCACTTTTCGTATCCATAACTATTTTTCTTCGCTCAAAGGTTAGCTTACGCCTACCGCGCTAAGTCATCATCTAGAACGGGTAGATAGACCATTGATGCCCGATCTAGGAGATTAGCAATGAACTAATTTTGGTGCCCTCGAAAATTCGAACAAGCGACCTCAAGGATCATTTCTGTGTGCGTGTGCGCGTGTGTGTGCACGTGTGTCTAATACTGGATGAACACTTGTATTGGAGTTTTTCCGGAAAAAAAATGCATCAAAAGCTTGCATTTCATTTTTCAATATTGTGGGTAAAAGCATATGAGCAATTTTTAGCCTAAGTCCAGTAGAAGAGAATGAAAAAAGAAATAGGTTTATAAGTGGCAGATCCACCAACGAATTAATCTACTTTATATGAGATGTTATTGTGTGGTGCATTTGCATGCCAAGCACAATCTCACAGCACCGCCCCAACACATGAATCCTACACTACCCACTTACTTGCGCCCACAAGAATTATATATATGTAATTGTATATCACTATCTTTTCGACGGTGTGGGATTTTTATCTCAGCACATCCCTCACGTGTAATCAGACTTCTTTTTAGTGGGCCGAACGATAAATTTCAACTGAGAATTATCAGGTAAACCTGGGTTGACTCAAGCTAATACTCAACATATCCAACTCAAGATTAATGGGCAATGAAGGGAGACGCCTACACATGTTATATGTTAAATATTTAAGTCGTTTCTTCGAGGTGAGACTTATATCTCAACATTATTAAGAGAGGTGCCTTGTGAAATCAATCACCTTGTTTTCTTTTCATGCTTCGTTAGTTCACAAGGGACTAAAGACCTTTTCACTTGACTGATTAGTTGGTTACTTGACTGAAGCACTTTGCCAACAGGAAACAAAGCGAATCATTTTGCAATCAAGACAAGGCATTTAGTTGTTAACAATTCTAGAGGCGACCATCAATTATCAAGGAAGTGTGTCATTGGGAAAGAAATCGATATCATGGTTGGCATTTTCAAAAGGAGTAGGACCGAGGATGACAGCCACGGTCTCAATGGAGCATTTCATTGGTGCAATTTCGCTGTACACTGATACTCAAGTTGGTTGGCTAAGCCACTCTTTCGAGATGGGGATGCATTATCTCAGACTGTACGTGTCTCCATTATACTTTGGTCTATCTGGTTTGCTAAGACTGTACCGATATTTCAACAGAAAAAATTCTATCCTAAATTGGTCATCTTTCTGAGTAGTGATCCCTGGGCTTCCGCTTGACTATGAAGTTTAGGTCAGGTTACTGGGGTTTCATGGTTGTTATTACTATTATATATCATGTAGGTGAACTTATGTGATTGTGGAGTAAAATTTTTTGATTTGATCATTAGTCCTGACTTTTGAAAACCGCTGATGGAATAAAAGAAGGGGCTCAAAAGTCTAAATGAATTAAACAAACTTTGGCTATTATCACGATTATAGAAATTTTCCTCCAACTCCATATACAGTGACAATCAATAGTCTCTAAATATTTCTAGTCACTTTTCTACTAACATTTTCAACAACAATTTTTAACAGTATTTTTTTAACGTCACAAAATAAAAGTCACTAAAAAATCATTAATTATCACTATATGAACGATGGGAAGAAGATTTCTTTGACCTGGATAGTAACCACGGTTTTTCCAAGTAAATCTGCTGCTTAGCCTATGATCATTCATGGTAGCTACGTCGAGGCTCCTTGCCTGAAGTCACGATCGTAAATGCATTAAACTCAAAACAAAACATTCGAAGCTGACCACCACGAGCTGCCAAAGCAATAATGCTAGAGATATTTTAGCCAAAAAACGTATCATCGCCACTCATTGACCAATGAAGCATGTGCCACTCGATGCACAAATTTTCGACAATAGCCTATGTTAGGGAAACAAGCCATCTTCCTATGTTCCGAGAACTCATAAATGCACATAAAACAAAACCTTTGAAGGTGACGCCTATGAAGGGGCCAAAGTTACCGTAACAACAGAGGTGTTGTCGAAGCAACAACCTTACTGGGATTTTAGCAAAATAAAAGTATCGTCGTAGCTTGTTATCCACTAAAGCATGAAATTTTCCTAACTAGCCTTTGTTGGCACAAACGAGGCCTCTTCCTTTGTTTGAGAATTGTATTTTCCAAATAGCCTCATTATAAGCGAATTTAGATAGACTTTGCCCTTTGGGTTCCTAATATCCAAAAGAAAAAGGAAAATAAACATGATAACTGAAAAAATATTATATCCGTGCTTTTCACGTGCACCAAGCATTTTCCAGGGCAATTTTCACCGCGATTACTATGACGGTGGATATTGCAACCTATTTCTCAGTTTCTTTTAGATCTAGAAAGTAATCGAAGAAATTACAACACCTTTTTTCTCTACTAAATCCTATGTCTACATGCTTGATCGTTCCATTTAGAACGCCAAAATTGCATAAAGCATTCGTGAGCTCGTACTATCACCTTCCTCAAAGCTTGTACACGGCTTACTCTCATCTTTTCATGCATGTTTTTATCTACAACGATTCATTCTCCTTGTGCTCAGACGTAAGTGTGGGTAAAAAGAAAAAGAATAACTAGGCTTCAATACCCTTTTGATTTGCGTCGCTAGTATGAGCCTTTAGAGGTGTAGGTTGGTAAGAAAATATAAAAACCTATTTACGCCGACTAGAGCCCTTACTACAACAAGTGCTCAGCCGGTGGTGACACCCGAGGAGGGATCGATGATTTAAGGCTATGTTAAGTATCATGTCATCGATTTGGATGTAATAATTTTTGGTGTATTATATATGTATATTTATGTTAAACTCTTATTATTTATACAATACTCGCAATAAAACTAAAAAGAAAAACGGAAGTCAAAACTTCATTTTTGCATATGCTCCTCATAGGCAACAGAACGATAAAATTGTTACTCCAATGTCTTGCTCTCCATAAAATAAAACTGTCATAACATAAGAAATTTCGTTCCGTAAACGCAGAGCGTTTTTTGGGCCAATAACGTTTGTGTTCTTGTGTAAATGCTACCTGTAGTTCTAATTGTACATTTCTTAGACAATCTACTACTTTTTTAGTTTGGTATACTTTAAGAACTACGTTAAGAAAATAAATTTAATATAATACAAACTTGGGAAAGACAGAGTACATTAAAACCAATACTAAAGAAAGATAAGCACATACAGAGGCGGACCTATTGGCAAGGCCAGCCTCCAAATTTTGGATTTTTTTTAGTTTGTTAAATAGTGAAAATTTATATTTAAAATATTTACAAAAGTTTCACTATATTGTAACATTAATGTACCAATGTTTTTTTTTTTTGTGCTTTTAACTTCTTATGTCACTGACCACTATAGTCTGTCTTACTCTTTTTCTTGCTCCATCTTAATTTTTTTAAATTCTAGATTTTCAAATTTCAAAATTTTTGAGTTTATATTCTTTTTAATGGAACATGGATATATCAGGGTTAAAATTTTTTTAATTAAAATTCTTATAGTATGTTAACTGGTTTGTTCTTGTATAATTAAGTATCACATTAGTAGTACGTATTTACATGTAATAGTTCAGCTTCTTTTATGCAAGATTAGTAATTTATCATTGACTAACTTTGTCAAGTTAAATAAATGACAATGAATGATAAAATTATACGATTAAATAAATTATATTTTTTTCGTAAACTTGAACATTCCAAAAAGATTTTTATGATAGCCGTCAATTTTTTGCATCACTTGTTGATCTCTTCTCGATTAGACTTCATGCGTCCGCCCCCGAACGTGTATAACATTAAAGAATAAAAAAAATTCACAACTCTCATTCAAATCAGAATCTAGTCTTACGGGTCTAAGCTTGCAATTCTCTTTGCCTATAAATGTATCCCCCGAGTGGTTTGGCGAAATAGATGCAATCTACTGCCAATGGAAATTGCTGAAACTATAATTCCATGTGATGCTATTCCTTGTGATTCCCAAGAAATAAAGAATTGGAAACCAGCCACTCAAACAGTCACATTACACACAGAATTTTCTAATCGCATGAATCCAAATTTCCAACTAAGGTCAAGAACTATGATCAACACTTTTGGTCTTGCTAACATGTGAACAACCAACAAGATTCTAAATTAAACATGCACCTCTCTCTCTCTCTCTGTCTCTAGTGCAATTTGCACGCATAAATCCGTGTATATAACGAGTCCTCAGATAGCTTTTCTTCCAACACTTGCCTTTATCAACTTTCTGTGCCAAAATCCGAGATGGGTTTTGGGTACGAATCCCTGTTAACTCTGTTTCTCCAAGCTCTGCTCGTGTCCCTGGCCAGAGCAGAGCTGGTGTACAATGTGACCAATCTGAGAGGCAGAGAGCTAGCAGGTGGGTGTAATTTGTTTCAAGGCAAGTGGGTTGTTGACTCTTCATCTCCTTTCTATCAAGCTTCAAGCTGTCCATTCGTAGACCCAGAGTTTGACTGCCAGAAATATGGCCGCCCAGATACTCAGTACCTCAAGTACTCCTGGAAACCTGATTCTTGTGATTTACCCAGGTATGTCTCTCTTCCTTCAATTATAGGCACATGCCCACATACGCGTTGGCAAGAACTACCCAACATTGATGTATTTCTATTTTGCAATAGTTCATGCCTGTGGTACAATCATGTACTGCTATACTTATTCACATGAATATAGCAGTAAGGTACGCAAAGCTTCCGTCATTCTGAGTCTAGTTCGTATTTAGGTTTGTTACGTCCTAGTTCAGTTTACATGCAGTAACAAAAGCTGAATACATGAATATTTTGTTTGTTGAATACATAATGAGTGAATTTGTTGATGTAGGTTCGATGGAATGGAGTTTCTGAGGAGATGGAGGGGGAAGAAGATAATGTTTGTGGGGGACTCGCTGAGCCTAAACCAGTGGGAATCGTTGTCTTGTATGATTCATGCGTCGGCGCCAAAAGCCAAAACCACCTACGTGAGGCAACAGACGGTCTCTTCTGTAAGGTTTGAGGTCAGTTACGTAATTCTCTCATATGCTTGATAGGATTTTGTTATTATTATTATTTTTTTATGTTTTACTTTACTTTATTGTGGTTATTATTATTATTATTATTGTTTGTTGTACTGTCAGGATGACTGCAAGTCCTGCATGTAGACTGTTTCTTTTCTTCCTTTTATCAACAAACCTTCTTTTGCTGCCTCCAACCAAGATTTCCCTCTTAGATTTCAACTTCTTGTAAAAACAAGTTTTCAGAAAAAGGAAATGATCTTCCCAAAGGCATCAGATTAAAGAAACTTAAATAGTCTATTACCCAAAAAAATATTGGGTAGTTTCCGACTAATGATCCCGTATCCAGGATCGTTTGGTATATTATAAAATAATTCTTGTCTTCCTTAATTCCTCTTCACGTCCCAACAGTTCATCATGATTTAACTATTTTAGATGATCAGAACCATAAGGACAATAAATGCTAGCGGAACCGATAGCGTTCACCGTTATATTCTCTTAGAAAAGTTTGAGGTAGAACTTTAGTGTTAATTTTATGGGATTTCACTATAATAGGCAAAATGATGACCTCTGTGAAAGTTTCTCAATATTCAAACTGAAAGTATGTGCTAACCGGGAAAAACAGTAGAAAAGACATTTGAAATGCAAAAACAAAAACACATCCAAAAGCAGAAAGTGTACATTCAAAACTGCTGTAGTACTGGGTGAGTGCTGACAACAAAGCAACCAGAAAGCAATGAGGTTCATCTTCCTGTCCTCAACCAATAAGAACATAATTAACATCTGTGGAAGCTACCCAAGAGATGATTGCTCCAAAAGTTCTCCAGTCTTTATCTTTGACAGCTATTCCCATCTTCTTCTATTCATGATGTGGGTTCACAAAGTTGAAGAGAAATGCTTGGCCACTTCTTTTCTTTTTGATCAAATGCTTGGCCACTTCACTTTGCCTCAGTTAGCCCCTGCCCACTATTTGCTTTTTAGGGATGTTTGGTAGGGTGGTGTCCCACTCTAATTGATCAGTCTTTTTTAGCTTTTTTAGGTTATCTCAAAAGGATTCTTCGCTTTTCTGATTATGAAAGATTTTGTGTGTATTTTTTTTCTTCATATTTATTATTTTTTATATTATTTTAATTTTACGTCTCTCTCCATATTTAACTATTCACTAATTCATTTTTCTCTCTTCTGGCTCACTTCCTTCTCCCGTCCGCTCACTACTCGAGGGATAGAATAGAAAACACAAAATATATAACTTATATCATTCGTATGTGTGTCAAGTCAAAATTAAACAATTGAACTAAGACGGAGGGAGTCATATTGCCACTTTCTCCATGCCGCCTCAAGCATAGAGATTTCTTTTACATGCAACTGATCAATTCTAGCATGTTTCATGTACTAAGAGAAGGGAGCCAATGCGCCAACAAACTTGCTAACTTGGAAACTAATCGGAATGGGCTTTTGTTCATCTCAATCAATCCCGATGGGACTAGGACTACTCTGGTTGGCAGATATTACTTGGGCTGCTTACTCCCGTGATTAGTTATTTGTACATTTCTACGTATAGAAAAAGAAAAATCTAGAGGGGCCTCTCGTGCTGGTAAGCAACAAACTCCCCTTCTAACCATTATATCCTGAATTTTTGCCAAGTCATAATAGAGACACGATTGATTCGAGGCAATAGATTTGCATAGCTTCTCGGAGCACTTCAAGGAGTCGGTAAAGATCTAGTTCTCATAGACCTCTTGAGACTGCTTCTCAAAGCTTTGCTCGCATTCCAACAAAGTAGCTAAAGACCAAGTTCTCATTAGGGGTGAGCATCAATCCGTTCAAACCGATTCGAACCGCTCAAACTGACCAAACCGAACACCAAACCGAACCAATCCAATCATAACCGTTCAAAGATCTTAATGGTTTGGTTTCAAAATTTTCAGACCGACCTTGGTTTGGTTTGGTTTGGTTCACGGTTCACATTTTTTAAACCGATTTCAAACCGAACCAAACCAACCTATGATATGTTACTCTCTTTTAGTAACATTCGTTGACAATTTCACATATACGGTAGTAATCAAATCCATATATACAAATCTTGAAAGTTATAAGAAAAGAAAATAATAAGAAACTTATCATACAAAAATTTTATGACCAATAAATGTTCAGTATTTACTCATTCTTTCTTATACATCGAGGATCACTTATATATCGAACATAATA
The DNA here is from genome assembly GCA_033070095.1 of Escallonia herrerae. Classification (NCBI taxonomy): domain Eukaryota; kingdom Viridiplantae; phylum Streptophyta; class Magnoliopsida; order Escalloniales; family Escalloniaceae; genus Escallonia; species Escallonia herrerae. Next base: position 108,442 of record JAVXUP010002090.1, on the reverse strand, counting down.
AGATTGTGTGCAATTTAGAAAACATACAACTTAAAAAAAAAAATTATCACTGTTAAATCCAATAGTAGTTTGCAGATGAGATGAATAATGTCTTTAAATGGGTGCAAACTGATTCAAACCGGATCGTTTAAACCGATCAAAGCGAAATGTCCAAACCGATAGAATTTGATTTGGTTCGGTTCACAATTTTTCAAACCAAGGGACAATGATTTTGTTTGCAGTTTGACCTCCAAAGCGGACCGTGTTCACCCCTAGTTCTTATGGTGCACTTTGGATTTGAATCTTACAACGCAAAATAGTTCTAGGTGCTACTTTGAAGTAAATGGAAATGAAATAAATTGATGAAAAGGTATGAAAGGAAAGATAAGGACATAAGTGTTTGATATGTCCTTATATGATTAGATTCTCATTTATTTTCTTAAGGAAACAAAATGGCGGGACACACATTAATTTGATTTTTCCAATAAGTAGTCCCATCAAACTATTTTGAAATCCTCATTCCATCACGAAATAAACTTTGAATTAATTTATTGCTTGTACGTGAATTTCTTCACTTGCTACTTAACAACGAACGTTCGTGCGAGTTTTTCATGTCTTTTTAAATGCCTTTCAACAAGAAAAGAATGTCTCTTTCGAAGCGACATAAGGTATAATAAATTGGCATCAAAGTTACGGTGTCTCTAAATACAACGCCTAAAAGATAATTCGGGAAAAAAAATAGGGAAGTGGAGCCAAACCAATTATGGTTTTCATCTCCCTCAACATTGAGTATCTGGAAATGTTGGGTGTCCATCTATGTCATTTATAGCTTGGCACATGCTCTTTTAAGGAGTATTTAATAACAACTTCTCGTGGAGGGCATTAATGTAGCTATCAAGATATCGGATTCTCTCTTCACCCTGGTGTAGTAAACAAAATGGGTTAAAACAATTTTTGGACTTTTGGTGTGCAGGATTATGAAGTGACCTTGTATTTGTACCACACAACCTATCTGGTTGATATAGTTCGAGAAGACATTGGACGAGTACTGAAGCTGAACTCCATTGAAGGCGGCAATGCCTGGAAAGGGATGGACATGCTTATATTCAACTCATGGCATTGGTGGACACACAAAGGAAAATCTCAACCGTACGCTTCATCTACCTCCAAACACACACACACACACACAAAAGAAACACTTCCGGCAGCATAATACCAGTGCGACAGTCACCACACACACACACACACACACACAAAACTTCCGGCAGCATAATACCAGTGCGACATTGGCCACATCGAATAAGAAGCATAACTCAAATGACCTGTAACCCAATCAACTCTGTAAATTCACAACAATGAGAAAGGTAAGAGGCTTGCTCAATGAAATCCAATCAACTCTGTGAATTCAGGACCTTGGCTCCCCCCAAAACATCCCCTTTTTATTTTGTGTACATCGTGTACTTATCAAACGAAAATAATAAATAAAAAAGTTGGAAGATTATGTTCCTTGGGAGTTCTAAGATCTAAATAGATTGTGCTCTTAATTGCAGATGGGACTATGTGCAAGATGGAGCAACCGTTTTGAAAGATATGGACCGTTTGATGGCATTTTACAAGGGGTTGAACACATGGGCCAGATGGGTCGACCTCAATGTCGATCCTTCCAAAACCAAAGTCTTCTTTCAAGGGATCTCTCCCACCCATTACCAGTAAGTGAAGCATCAAACTATTCCTGAAATATGATCCCTATTACTATACGAGCTATAATAACTACGAATGTCATAGAATTCCAAGCTTATCTCATTGTCTCTAAAACAATTCATCTAAAATCATTCAACGACAATGGTCTTTTATATGCATTAAAACCATTTCATTATCGGTGAGTACAGCGAATTGTACGACGACAGTTTAGTCGACGTTCTATAACCATCTACGGTTGCTTTTCTTGCTCGACAATGGTGTACGCAGTGCAGTAGGACCATCCCATTATCACTAACAAGAGGGAAGTCCACCACACGAGTCTCTCCCACATAAACCTCAAACCTCCTGCCATAAATAGCCCTCAACAGTACCGCAATCATCCTCTGGTCGCGGGCCTCTGACAAGGTCACCTCAGGACTGGACTTTAAGCATTTAAAAGTCAAGCTAGCTGATACATTCGATTCTTAATCTTGTAGAAATCGGTTTGTTTTGAACTACCCATAACACCCTTTATACTTCTGCCTCACACCGAAGTAGATATCTGATTCTCATTTCCTTCTAATTAGTTATTATGAACCCGTAACAATATGCAACATGTTGCAATTCCCTTTACTTGAGCAAGAAAAACAAAAACAACAGTGAACGCCAATACCTCGAAAGGCAATTCGAGTTCATGTCATTTGTCGATTAGCATGAACTTGCTTTCAAGATTCATTAATAACGGTCAAAGAACCTTCCGCCAATCTAGAAGATTCCTGTCAAGAGGGTGATAACATAAACATGACTAACTGCAGGAGATTAATCAACTTTACGCTTTTTTATAAAAACCAGGGGCAAGGAGTGGAAGGGAGCATCAAAGAATTGCTACAGGGAGCTACAACCATTGACAGGGTCGACATACCCAGCAGGGACACCTCCAGCTGCTCTTGTCGTAAACAAAGTATTGAGTAGGATGACAAAACCAGTTTACCTGCTAGATATCACGACCCTCTCGCAGTTGAGAAAGGATGCTCACCCATCAGCTTACAGCGGTGATCATTCTGGCATCGACTGCAGCCATTGGTGCCTTCCTGGACTACCTGATACCTGGAACCAGCTTCTATATGCAGCTCTTGTTATGTGAAGATGAGGACTTGAAAATGATTTACTATTCGTTATCCTTTTTGTTTATAGCCATTTGATTACGTATTCATGGATGTGGAAGAACATGGCGGAAATACGTCCAGTGGAATCAATAAGGTAGAAGGGGACCAACTTGTAAAGTCATTGATTTCAAGGACATATGATAGTTTTGAAATGCAAAAAAAAAAAACAGCAAGTGAAATTAAGGGAGACTGGTAAATCCCCAGAATACATTTTATGTTACCCTTATCCATGAGTTATGTGTAAGGCTTGTTACCTCACAGTTGATGGTAAAGTGTTCCATAATTATCCGCTCTGTCAACACTCTTTTTAGTGTTCCTTTACCATATAGCATATCCACATCATGTAGATATGGGAACTAATCCTTTGGTACTTGCTTTGCAGAAAAGTAACATCTAGAGAAAAACAATGCCTTACACTTGGTACAAAACAACAGATCAACGGGACATTCTGTCTTTGCTTTAAACTTGATGCAACATCTAAAGTTAGTTTGCGTATGTGCAGCCATATATAATACTAAAAAAAGACAACGAAAGTTCCTTTAACATAGGTCTCTAGTTGAAATAACTAAGGCTACACAGTGAATTGTAATAAAAAAAGAAAAAAATCAAGTATGCTATGAAAACCACCACTTCATCACCTATTTTCCAAAATGACTACTAAACACTATCAACCCAGACTCAAAGCAAAGTCCAAACAGAACAATTTATAAGAGACAAGTATCCTCGCATCGTTTAGTTATGATTTGGTAACAGACAAATGAGGCTCCACATTGGGGATAAAACTCAAAATTAGACACAAGCTGATATATTTCACAACCTCCAACTCAAGTCCTTACCATGCCGATCTGAGGAGAGAGAGAGAGAGAAACAAATCCAGCTGCAGTGTCAACCTTTATGCTGTTATACAAAACCTAGAAAAAGGTCCAAAACATGACGTGATTTGGTGTTAATCAGGATAGAACAATACGTTCAGCCATCAGAAAGGTACTTGAATTATTGATGCAAACATCAGGAAATAAGTAAACAGTTGGACATGAATAGCAAAAAAATAAATTCATTTATGGCATAAATTAAATTTGTATAACCGGTTACAGCTAAATTCCGACAAATACGACAACACTGACCGCGTTCCAGAAACTATATAACAAAGTGAAAGAATAACTGGATCCAGAAGTCCTGCATCTATAACTGAAATGAGTTATCAAAACATCTAAGAGCCAAACACGCCAAAAGAAACTAAGAATCACAATCACTAACAAGATAAGTATGCTAGAATGCCGACTAACATTACATGTTTAGACCGATCAAAATCAAAATTAAAAGAATCTGTGGATAGATTTAGTGGAACTTTTGTAAAGAGGAGAACTGACCTCACATCAAAAGCAAGGAAGATTAAACAGGATCTCAATAGCCAACATACACAGCTGCATTTACTATATAACAGTCTTCATTCTTATCGCCCATCTCCTCCACAAGCACGCCACTCGAGCATATGAGTCCACCATCGACAACTTCAACGTGTACAATCTCTCCACTGTAGTTTAAAGTGCCAAAATAAGCAAGAAGTAGAGAAAGGGGAGAGTAAGAATCCTTACTGGTCTGTACTTCTTGAGCATTAGTGCACCTGCAACTCCCCCCCCCCCCTCCTCCTCCTCCTTCTCCCCCCTCTCTTTCTTTTGCAAACCCTCTTTTCCCCCTCCAAAAAAAAAAAAAAAGCTCGACCCCAGAAACTTTCTTTAGGGTATTGTATGTAGAAGAGATGGGGAATGGAGAGAGTATTCTTGTGGTAGCCTTTGCTCGTGGATTCTACGTGTTAACCAGGCAAGACAATATCAAAATTTCTCAGTATATGGAAAAAGAAGTTTGTTTTCTCTTTGACAGTTAATAATACTTACTCCTATAAGAACGGAATTACAAATCATAGACAATAATAGTTCGAGGTACTTACTAAGGAAATATGGACTTCACTTTCTCGATATCCAGCAAATGTTGAAGATGCTGAGGAACTCCCAGCTTGATCTGTAGTTTCATTTCATCAAATGTAACCCCAGGTATAGACCCTGCACCAGGTTAACTTTGTAATATTGCAAACCACCCAGAGCTTCTAGTTCATGCTGTGCAGAATATTGAAGGCCCAAGGTGCACTTAAAGCGCTAAGGTCTCCCAGAGCACAAGCACAACATACAAGTTAAGTAACACGAACCTGAGCAACACATGGCTTTCATCTATGACAGTAAGATATAAGTTAAATAACAACAATTGCAACAAACATGCAACCAATTCCAGCATTATTAGATTCTACTTAATGATTAGAAAAATCAATGGATTATAACAGAATCTAGGGGGTATAATCGAGCTATCACCAAATAGAGTTGCACCATTTGGTATGGAGGGAGGGAGATTGGGGGGGGGGGGGGGGGGAGAGAGAGAGAGGGAGAGAAGGGGGCCGGAGGAGGGAGGGGGGGAGAGAGAGAGATTAACAGCACATTAGGAAAGAATGGAAGAGCATTGACCACAAAGAGCGAAATGGCATCTTGCCAACGTGAGGCTGCTCTGACGGCTCGCCGCATTTGCAGCTTGAAAACTCCATTCCCTTAACATGATGCCTTCGACAGAGACCGAGGTCAGATTAGACCATTTCCCAAGAACTGGTTTTGAAGAGGGGGTTCCCTTCTGTTGCTTAGCCGGCTTATATGGCAGAAAATAAGCTAACTTTAACATAACTTCCAAAATTAGACCTCAAAAGTTGACCTCTAACTCTTACTCCATGGAAAAATGAAGAAAGACCATTTTCCGTAATTAAGCTACATATATCTAATGGGATGTCAGTAAAAGACAGTAAGGGCAAATTGGTCATTACACTCTACATGTAGCTTAAACTTTGCATGTTCACAATACGCAATGGGGAACCTCATATAGATCACCCCACATGCAATAACATTGGAAAGAGTTGTGTTATCTGTGCTGTGCCCTACTGCAAATGCTTGCTCAAGAAAATCCAATGTCCCATCTCATGTTTGAAAGAAAAAAGCCCATATGGTGAAGTTAACGTGTACTTGTGGTGCACCATTAAAGACATTCTTCATATTTACTCCACGTCTCCTTTTCTCCGCCACTCATTTCTAGCGCAAGATTACTAAAAGTGAGAAGAAAATTCTTACGGTAATGAAAGATTATACTTTTTTACTATGAAATTCAAGAGAAAACCAGTTCATGTTATTTAATCAAGCTTTTGTGGGCACATGAGGGCTCATTTGACAATACAGGTGCCAGTCAAGAAAAGCCTGTTTGATCCGTAATTTATACGAAATCTATATCTCTAGTATATCCATGTTTCTCCAAGGGCATCACTAGATTATGGGCTAAAGGCTTCATTCAGAACGACAGTAATCATACATACATATATCTGAACTTGTATGTGTAGCACCTAGCACCTAGAAAGGCACGATCTAAATCAAGACATTTCAAAACTACATAATAATGTAAGTGAATATTTAGAAGATCTGTATTGATAGCTACTCTTCTCCCTAACACCTACGTACAAGTTTCTACCAGCCTTCCACTTGGCCAACTACCACTCCCGAACTCCTGAATTACATGGCCACCCCTCAATTGTTCTTTTACTCTTTTGGGGGAGAAAGGGGGGGGGGGGGGGGAATCCCTTTTCATTTGTCGTCTTGAATTCTAGTGCTTAAGTTGACAACACTTATTCTGATGATGTACCAATTAACTTGCCAAACGCCCAAAAACCAGCCAGCCTAGACAACATTCAATATACAATAATTTTTTTAGGACCATCTAAATTTTTGCCAATTGCATAAGACCTTAAAAGTCCCTTAATGACTTTAGGATCATTACATTTCTAATCATTTTAATAAACAACAAGAAGAACCAAAAACTCTTTGGCTCAAAAATTTAACATCCAAAGTCTTCTTTCTTAACTATTCAACCAGAACCAGTAAGCTCTTCTCTCTATTTTCAAGTCTAATCACCAAATTCTCTCCTAAAACTCAAAATAAAGTAGTCAAATTATAAAAAAGTCATTTGAAACAAAGTTTCAATCAGGGAACCCATACTTCACAAAAAACAAAAGGCGAATTACACTCAGCACTCCTGAAGTTTTCGCTTATTACACTATTTTTTCTATTAGTTTTACAGAAACCCCCTCCCGTTAAGGTCAAGAAAAGTGAGGGCACTGTACAATTTCTTGTGATTAGGGATGGCAATTTGATGCGTGCCCAGCGGATATCCGCCCCGCCCCGATAGGAGCGGATTATTTTGACTTTGAATGGGTTATGGGGCGAGTATGGTACTTAAATTTTTAACCTGCAACGGGTACAGGTCGGGTTTGGTATATATTTACTCCGCCCCGCCCCATTTCCATTTTAATCCTAACCCTAAGCTAATGTACAATTACAGCCGTCCATCTTGGCCATATAAGTAGTGAAAAAGAAACCCCATCAAATTGTTCTCGCTCTTCTTTCTCTCTGCCGCAACGGTCAGAGTCTCTTATCTCCCCTGCACCATCATCCCCCCACGGACTACCTCCACCTCACCGTCCACCATACACTGCGCGATTTGTGGATGCGACTTTCCGAAGGTCCACTATAAGGAAAACGATGCTGCCCACTAGAAGGTTTGATTTGATCTAGCTTTTGATTAATGATCGTTTTCGTGTTAACATGTTAATCATCTTGAGATCAAATCTGATTCAATGTAATTTTTTATCTTTCACATGATGTGTTGCCATTACATAGTGGGATTTGGACTTCTTCGCGAGACCCATTCTTGGTATAAAAGGGAAGATGATATAAGAGGGAAGAAGATTTGGAAGCTTCTCTGTTGCAATGACTATGGTGCTTCCTGTGTTGTACAAGGCAAACCTTTGTTAAATATCCAGTAATTTGTATGCATGTAAAAACTAGACAGTAATTGCAATAATTTAATTTTTTCAGCAATTGTAATGATTTCATTAATTTGTATGCAAGTAAAATATGCAAGTCATTTGAGCGATTTCAGTAATTTTAGTAAATATTTTAGGAATTTTGGATATTCATTTGATTTTTGCTCTACTTTCTTTTTTGTAATACAGTTTTGTACATTGCTCGGGGCGAATCGGGGCAGGATCGGATTTTTTAAAAGACCACCGGATCGGGGATGGTATTCCCATCCCTTGACCTGATGGCGGGGCGGTGTGCAAGGACTACCAGGGCGGGTTCGGATTTCATAAGATTCGCATCCAACCTGCCCCATTGTCATTCCTACTTGTGATCTACCGAATTCCCATTAAGAAGGCTTCCTCTTCTTTAAGCCCAGCCACAGCCGACGCCTAGCCACCCCCAACTTCCTCTGCCTTTAGCTCAAGGCCTTTTGCCGCCCCCCCCCCCCCAACACACACGTACACAAGCACGAGCGCTCTCGCGCACATGCACAGGTGACCACCCTAATCTCTCTATGCCTATCCAAACATCATCCCACTACCAAATTAGCACCAGCGACTATCGAACCATTGCTTATCACACACACCGGCGACCACCACCGACAACCACCCTAATCTCTCTCCACCAATCGAAACATCATCCCACCAGCAAACGTATTCCATTTCCCATCGGGCACCGCCTAACCACGCCACGATCGCCACGGTCGAACCACTACTCATTGAGAATCCATCGTTCTGGTGAGGCTGGGTAGCAGCCAGGGGTGGGCGTCGGACTAGGTTGCGGCCAGGGGTGGGAGGGGTTTAGGTGGTTTCAACAGAGGGTTGAGGTGGAAATGACAGTATCTAGAGAGGTGGAATGACGGGGTTTTGTGGTGGTTGTGAAAACTAGAGGTTCTGGTGGGTAATGAAACCGGATGGTGGTGGTGGTGGTGGCTGAGTGAGGGAGGGAGAGAGGGAGGGTCTGGAAGAGAGAGGAGAAAGACGGATAGGACTTTCAGAAATTTTGTTTTGCTTTGAGGATTATTACAGACTATCCACAATTCTGTTAACTCTGAAATAAAAAGAAATATAACTTAGTGTAACTTCAATAGTTGGCACAGTTGTGTAATAAACAGAAATCACAGGAATGCCGAGCGTAATCAACCCTAAAGGAACATCCTTTTTGGTGTAAACACCACATTTTGGTAATGACAAGTGCAGCATCTAAATAATGCACTTGGCAACTCTGGTATAAATCTAAAACTTTCAAAAGAAAACAGCAAGAATAAATAACCACCATCCACCTTTCTGATAACCCCCACTTTTCTCTAATTCTGCAAATGCATCACATGTGCTGCAAGTATTATCTATTAGATATAACTATCTACTTAGAATAATGACATTTTTCCCTCTTTGGTGCAACACCATAACTACCTACTTAGAATAACGACACTTGACATCAAAAGAGTTTTTTAGAAAGTAAGGCATTTCAAATTCTTTCAAAATACACACACACACCGTAGTTGATATCTTTGTGAATATCATATAGGTACCTTCATTTTTTCACTCGCATCGCGTGTGGCAGAATAGCTAGTTTTATAGTATATGTAAAGCCAAGCCCCCTTTTGGTGTTACATTGAAACTTATCCAGGTGAAGACAAGTGTCTACAGTGTAGCATATTCCTTAATTCCCACCCTCTTGGCCAAATTATAGACCACCACCAGGGCAAGAAAGTCAAAAAACATTAGCCACTCTCCACAAACTTTCAATTACCTAGAGAGAGTCACCCTTCCCCCAAATAACTCATGTAAACTACCAATAAGCATATATTTGTCCTTCTCCCTTTCTCCTTCTCCATTACAAACTACAACGGATGGCCAAACTAGGGGGAGAGTTACTGACCTAGAAGTCTTTTCTTCAAGTCGAGATGTTGCCGGAGATCGCCTTGGATATGGCAAAAAAGGTAAGGCGCAAAATTATTTATGTATTCAACTTACTGTTCTATGAGCAGTGATTACTTGATTTACTTCCATTTCAGTGGTTGAATCTTTCAAATAAGCTTCTTATTCAAAGAACTTAATTGGTTTCCCTGCCCCTACATTTTGTCATCTTATTATATACTTTTTATATGTCACTGCTAAGTATCCACATAGGACATTCCAACTTTCTCACTACTTGATTTGCATATCTTGCTACTATAGAGTTCTGTCTCAACTTAGTGGCCACTTAGTAATACTGATATTAACTAGAGAATGGTTTATGATCAACTTGATACAGTTAATGAGGGTCAATATGCAAATGCTTTAGATAATAAGTGAATGGGAGAAAGTACAGAAATGGTTACTGAATCTACTAGAATTACATTCAAGATTAAGGAGTGCAAGAGGCTTATAAAGAGAATAGTCCTTTTGGTGTAACACCATTTTAATATTACATAGCTACATACCTAGACTAATGACACTTGACATCATAGGAAAATTGTTTGCAAAATGTCACAAAACAAAAACTTTTGACTATAATTGCTGCCTATAAGGAAAGGTTTGATATCCACACTTTAAATTCATTTAAGATGATGTTGACAATAAGCATTTATATGTCATGCTTGATTTTTGAACAAATTTTTTATTATTAACTTCCTTTTGCACGCGCATCGCATGTGCCACAGTAAGTAGTTGATATAAAGCCGACACGATTTGGTAGTTGGTTTAACACCATAACTACCTACCTAGAATAATGACACTTGGCATCAAAAGAAGTTTTCTAAAAGTAACACAAAAGAAATTATTTAAATACAAATAATTACCTTATAGAACATGTTTGGTTTCTAAAATTTGGAATGCATTCCAAAACATGTTAGAATACATCCTTAAATATGGTTGATATTACACTGCTAATTTCAATTTTGCACATGCATCCCCTATGCCACGACAACTAATTTTCTTAATTATTTGAAATTCAGTTCGAATACCATAGCAATTGATTTCTTAAAGCATGCAAGTGCCAATGAATTCAAATTACGCGTGATTAAAGAAACAATGACAAACACAAAGAAGAAGTACCTCTGCGGAAGGCAGGAATTGAATTGGAAGAGATAGCATCCCTGCAAGCCCGCATAGCTGCTGAAGTAATATCTTGCCTGTTTTCATTGCATTTCAAGGGGAAAATGGGTGCTTAATTCAAATGCTCTCTCTCTCTCACACACACACACACAAAAACACGCAAGACACGGGCACACATACCCGTGTTGATCATAGCCAACACCCATCTCAACGAACAAGAGCTTGATGGAAGGGATGGGTACAGATACTACGGCTGGCTGGCTCTGCTCGCCGGCCATGGCTGTTGATCTGGGTGCTGCAATTGGGCGATAAAATCGAGGATAGTGGAGAGAAGGTCGATAACTGGTGAAAAATTGGTTCGAGCGGGAGTTTTTGTGGAGGGTTTTGGGAGAAGGAAATGGAAATGGGGGTTTAAGGATTGAACATGTACTAATCATCTCTGTTTGCCCAGGTTTTGACTGTGTAACATGTAGGGGGAGAAATTGAAATTCTTGCCAGCAAATTTGGCAATATTATTTTCAGTTTATTGTGAGAATTTAATAATTTTCACGCCTGTAGTACCATTTTTTTTTTTTTGGCTCCCTTACTTTGAGGCAGTTGCACTGCACTCCTCCATAGTTTAGAAAAGTTTGCACTCAACCATTTTAGCGTCATCTTCTTTTTTTTTTTCTAAGTAAATTGCATTAATTAAAATTACTCATTACATTCTAAAGGCAATACCCAAATGGATATTCCTGAAAAACAACGCATCCAAACGGATGGTCCCGGAAATGGCTAACATGGCCTTGGAGGAAAACACAGTAAAGATAAGGGCTACCCGTATTTGAGGATACCAAATTAAGGAGTAGCCAGATTGGGAAGATGCAAGAAATTGCATCAGATCCCTCGCTCTCACTGAAACAGAGGTGAGAGCCTAGGGCCGCATAAGTGGCAGTTTACATTGCCGTCGCAGTCAACATCGGAGCCATAAACGGAGGGGGGGGGGGGTCCTCCCAAGGCCGGTTCAAAGCGATCCGCTGCTCGAAAGGAATGTGCATCCTCCAGATCTATTAGATCCGGCATCTTCAAGTCACAAACCCATCTTTTCGGACCCACATCGGAGATTTCTAGCCAAACCCGTCAAAACGGCGATCAGAAGACAATGACGGATATGAGAAAAACTCTCAGATCTGAGAGTAGCGAAATGAATAGGGTACTTTTGGGGCTGAAGGAGTTCCGATCTAGAGGGATAGTGGAGATCGGAAAGGGAAGAGAGGTGGTGGTGGGTGTTCGGAAACGGTTGGGTGGGGTGCCGAAGGGGGGGAGAGGAGATGTAATGGGCAAGAAGGAAAAGGGTCAGAGGGGGAGGGGGGCTTCCCCTTCCTGCCTAGCAGCCATGGAAGCTGAAGGAGGAAGGGGCGGCTGAGAAATCTTAGAGAGAAGGGGTAGAGGGAGTTATTTTAGAGAGAGAGAGAGTACTTGTAGTTGGCAATTGACGAATCCATTTTAGCATCATCTAATTGATAAAATATTGATACTCATCTGGGGTCTATTTGATAGAGACGATGGAAAACTAGAATGATGAAAAGGTAGCGCTCTCTAACTTTTCATCCAAAAGAAAGGAAGGATGTTTGCAAGAAAAAGAAGGAAGGAAAGAGACGATGTTAATACCAAATGAGCTTGTTGAACGAAAAGCAGATAAACTTTTCTTCTGGGTTCGTCATATTTTTTTTGCCGAAAAGTGAGCGAAAGGGGAAAAAAAGAGTGACTTATTGATTTAATATTTGTTAGTCTATTAATATTCATTTAAACATTTAAGTAAATTATTAACAATGTCACTTTATTTTCTCATTTCCCTCTCACGCAACGGAACAACACAAAAGAAAGATATCTTCCCTTCCTCGATCCTCGCAGATGCAAAGTTAGAGGGATGATAATTGTATAGCTCTATTTTTCCACCCTCTCTACCAAATAAGCCATAAGGGAGACTAAACTTTGGGTCATGGTATATTTTGTTCATTTTTCTATTGACATTTTAATCTCTTTTTAGAAAAATTGCATTTTTACCGTTAGTGAAATAACATTTAAACTGAGAACAGAGTCATAACCAGGGGAAAAAAAAAGGGCGTCAAATGGTTGTTGGTTAAGTGGTGGCTATAAGTCTCTTGTAATGGTTGCGGTGGCAATGAACGAAGAGTCAAGACGGAAGGAAAATGAGGATAGAGAAAAGTGATAAAACAACAATTTGCTTAGCAAAACACTTGTCGTTTATATCTCTTCGGCGTAATTTCTTCTTATTTTTATTAGCTAGGACAGGCTAGAAAGTTGCTTGAGCCATGATAAAGGAAGCTCATGGACCAGGGTCAATCGCAAGCAAACATGGGCCGAAAAGCCTTCTAGCCAAATCAAGTCATCTTTCAAGGAACCAAAAAAGGAAAACCGTAAGGCATTAGCGTGATGGTCAAGGAGGTTTGTCTACTTTCTTAACTTTCTGGGTGATCCTTCAGTACTTAGTGTTGAACGCTAAAGCTGATCCGAGAATATCCCTACTGTCCAGACCAAAAAATAAAAAGACTCTGGAAAAAGAAGAACCTTCTTGCCAATGAGTTAATTCATGCTCATATGTGTTCTTTTTAGCTATATGTGCTCAGAAAGCACTTAGTGTTGAATGTTACAAAAACACATTTCTTGTCCAAACCAAAAAATTAAAAAAGACTCATAAAAAAGAAGAACCTCTTTGCCAACGAGCTAATTCATGCTCACATATGTTCTTTTTTGACATATCCATGAACACTCACAAATAGTCTGTAAAATTAAAGAGAGATTTTGGTCATTACTTTTAGCGATAAACATGAAGTGCGAATCCTCAGTTTGACAAAGAAGGGCCGAGTGGTGGTGTCATGTGAGTTTGGTCATACACTGAGGTGAAGGTAAAGGCAAGTTGGTCCCATATGAACTGGCCACAGCTTTTAACCATAAGAAGGATAAACCAAGCCACAGTTCTAGGTAACGTAGGTGGTTCTGCGTTTTGACAGAGACCAGCATCCACATTGGTACTCCAACAATGGATCAACCAATTTTAAGAAGTCTCATGGGGAGACCACTAATTATAGACTTTACCCTATTACTCTGCTGGACCACATATTATAGCTTCAACCCTATGGCAATGGTACTTGACTTAACTGCAAACCTCAGAACTGAGGAGGACCACCCCTCAATTGGGATTAGTGTAGGTGTGGCAAAGCTATCATCTCTGCGAAGCCAACCAAGGCCTACATTTCCACATGCAAGATGAGAAGGAAGCCCTCCATGTTAGCAGTTTCCTTCAGCCTCACCATTTTGCCAACTATTGCATTGTTGTCTATAAGCAGACGGAAATTTTCAAAACTAAGAGCTAATACAAGTCTTTTGATGCATCCTTCTTTGGTTCAAAATTCATTAGCAAAAACGAATTCAACAAGAAACTTCGACCATAATTGATTCAGACAAGCTAGAATGCTCTGGTATTGCAACAAGCAGAAGAATGCTAGAACTCTGATTTAACGGACCGTGAAGGTGAACAATATAGTTGTTAGAGCTAAGGTAACGAAATAATGGTCATAGGGTAGTCAGAAAATTTTGAAACAAGGTCCTCGGCAATGGAAGTTGTAGCAGCAATCAGAACCATGCACTGGAAATTGAATCTGTGAATCACAACCATAGTTTTAATTTTCTACGCAGATTGTTTGAGCATTTCTTTGTTGTATATTCAGGTTCTTGAGCAAGTTAACAGATAATTGGTATGTGGTCGGTCTGTTTCTCACATAAATAATGATGCAATGAATAAATCTGAATGCAAAATGGCAGCTGCCATCTATTCACAAACAGGATGTGCATTTCTCTCTTTACAACAAAATGTGGTAGGCGATTCTGAAGCTGAGTTTGCTACAGATTATTAGCAAGCTGTAGACCTGCATACAAGTTTCTGTTGTTGCTGGTTTTGGCACTGAACATGGCATGACCTGGCTTTATCTCTCAGCTCTTGGAATGCCCTCATCGTTTCCACATCAAAACCGCCAGCAAACTGGCAAATAACAGGCACAATGCCATCAGTAAAACGAGTGTCTAAAAGCACTTTAATTTTTTCACGACGCCAGAAAGAACGAATATGCTACCTGATGAACCCGGAAAGCAAATCGTACACCTTGAACTATTAGCTCCTCTTCTTCAGGGCCACCATCAACTGTCTCAAGCTCGGCTGAGACTCTTCTCATGTACTTCATGGCTAATTTTACAGATGCCAGCTTGATCTACACAAAGATGAACAGCATTATTAGACCATATTTCCACTTGTGTTGTTTCACTTTCTCAATAACAACAAAAAGGTACACAGTACACAGCTCCAGAACAAAAGGATGCAACAACCAGAACAACAGTGACATGGCTAGAAAGTTACACCTTTCTCATGGAAGATAAAATCCGAGGATTGAGATCTAAGTTACTGATTACTTGAACCACTCATAAGCTAATTGCTGAAAAAGGGAACTTAAAAGAGTGAAGATGCATGTCCTCAAGGGTTATACACTAAGAACTTGCTATATTGGTCCTTAATCTGTTTCTCAAGCCATATTATACAAAACTATCGATCCGGTTTGGCAGACTCGTGGGGGATAACCTCGCGTGGGCGCGGATGCATTCTTTTACCTAACATAGGGGTCAGTTGATGTCTACAATAACATCCGAACAATAATGAAGGAAGAAACTTCTACACTACTTTCTTGACCTAATATTTAACAACTCCGAGGATCTTAGCGTTAAACAATGCAATGCTATCTTAGTATGATGGTAATAAAATCATGGGAACGTGTAAAAGTCAAAATGGAGAATCTGATTCTCTCTTTACTAACAAACCCAACATAAAAAAAGCAAGGAGACAAGCAAATACATTTCCTAGATCTGGGGCTTCACATGTGCGCATGCAGGTGTGGGCTTCGTTGAATAAGGCTAGGTTTCCAACCTTTTGGCATCTAGTAACCACCATTGTTTGCATACCATTAGCAGTCTGTATTAAAACAAGTTGTCTCTCCAAGGCTTTCAAGTTTGAGTCACTACAAGGGACCACAAAGGTAAGAAGGTTTGTGCATTATGGGCACATTTGTGAGATCAATATTCTTATCACACTCCCTCTCTCTTTGTCCATCTTCCTCCCATCTGAATTAGTACACAATCCATACAACACCTGAGGGTCTTTACATTATAAAACTCAAGATGAGAGACTTTTGATTCGGCAACATATTTACGCCTAAATCACTAAAACGCGAAAACTGTTACCACGTGGAATCTGAAAGTCGGTCAGGGAAAAGGGTTTGTACCTGACTTACATATCCTGCATCCAGCATCCAATCCATTGGAATTCGAAACACTTTATACCGCTTTGAGGCCGATTCCCTCATTCGTGAGAGATTGTAGACTCCGTGCTCTAATCTGTTTCGGTCACACAAACACCCAACCGAGACCAATCAGTCCACCGAAGTTAATTAGTGAAGAAGCAATAATCACGAGAACATAAGCTACTGTTCATACTTTTCAAACAAAGCCTGCATTTTCTTGAGGGCAGGGGCACAAGGCTGTCTAGGATCATCGTGAAAGGACGTTGCCTCCGATTCAAGCTTCTTGAGATCACAATACCCGAATGCAGCTTCTCTTAACGTGTCAGCCTTTTGCTCCGGCCACTGGAAGTGCTTCAGCACTGCCCTTTCATCAACCTGAACATAAGTAGGCAAACTTAGGTGCCATTCTCAGAACACCTGCCACACATGTTTTCGTAGGTTAAGAGAGTGTACCAGGTAAGAGAGCTCATCATCAAGCCATTTGACAAAGGGCACCACGTCCTGGATATCTGTAAATGCTGCATTCTCAACTTCTTTGATCAAGAATCTTATGAAATCACCCTGTGTTTCCACATCTGTCTTAATCTGTGACCAAGCACAACAAAGAACCTGATCAGAATTTTTTTTTACCAATTTTAACCCTCACAATTTCAATAATGACACCCATATCTTGAGTCTGACACAAGGATTTTTCTTTTGGGGGATCAAATCAGAACTGGACTAAGAACTCAATGAATATCCAGGTTGGAAATGTCAAAAATGCCCACACCAACCAAATTAAAATATCAATTTTTTTGGTGACCCATTTTGATTTCGAATCCAGACAGTGTCTTATCTAAGAAGAAAACATAAAATCCAAGCAAAGAGTGCGAAAATGCCTGTCAGTTGTCACTGACAGGACCAACCTAACTATAGTGGCATCACCGTAAATAAACTGACAACCATGGCCATATTTTTTAAATACTCACCGCCAGCAAGTGCGTCGACCGGTTCTCGATTTCGCCGATCATATCCCGGGCATTGGCCGCCGCCGGCAACTCACTCCCTCCGCCGCAGCCGCCTTCCCTCCGCGAGTCCCGCCTCATCAGCGAGTGGTAAAACTCCACCACCTCCGGCACTCTCCTCACCTTCGCCACCCCGGCCTTCGCCCCCCTCGGGGGCGGGGGTGGAGGCGGCGGTGCCGTCGCGGCCTTTCTCGGCATTGGGGGTGGAGGAGGCGGTGCTTGCGCCGGCGGAGGTGGTGGAACCACCGCCCCGGGTTCTGCCACGGCACCCTCCGCGTAACCTGTTAGTAACGGCCGCGGAGGCGGCTTTGGAACCCTGGGAATCCGAGATCTAATGTTAATCAAGGACTCCGATGATTCCGCAATTTCCTCGGAGTTACTCCGAGAATGCCTTGGCCTCTCGACTTCCACTAAAACCTCCTTTTCTTTTCCCGGCTGGGCTTCAAATCTTCCATGAGCAGCATCGCTACAGCTACTCAAGCTCGCGAGTGTCGCGCTTTTCTTCAGATTCTTGATCAAACTAGACTTTACAGATGCATCAACGAGTCCCTGAAATCGCTGCGATGATGATAACTCTTCGTGCTCCCGTTCTGTAAGCAACTTCTTCAGCTTCGAGATTTTACCTTCCAATGCAGTCACTCTGAGCTCATTTTCCTTCTTCTGTTCAGATAGATTTGTGTGTAGCGTCTCTACTTCTTGTCGTAGCCTCTCGTTTTCTTCTTCTAAACACTCGATCTTCCTGGCAGAACGGTCGATTTCTGCATCTTTAACGGCAATCTCGTTTTCCAAAACGGGGAGTATGGCTACCGATTCTTTAAGGATTTTTTGTTCTAACAGCTCGGTTTTCAGGAGGGATTCTCGCTCGCGTAGTTCTTCGACTAGGTGGAGGAGCTCCGTCACGTCCGGCGGACGGGGCTGGACCTGGGCGGAGGCGCGTGGGAAGTAGACCCCAAATGAGCGCGAGAACACGGCACCCTTCTGGGGGACCTTACCAGAGCTCGGCGGAGGCGGTGGCGGCTTCGGGGATGAGTTGGGTTTCGGGTTTACTGGTGATTTCTGTAAGCCCATTGCCACTTTCACCTTCCCAGCAACCATTGTTGCTCACACCGAAAAAAAAACACACACACACACACTCACTATCCAATGAGTCTGTGTGTTCTATACAAGTTGTTTTACAATCCTCTCGTTTGTTCAATGTGGATAGACAGGAGGAGAAAGCGAAGACTCCAAAGGGGTCACTGTCTGTCGGCCTGTGACTGCGAGACTAAGGCCTGGAACAGAACAATGTGTGTGTGTGTGTGTGAAAGATGGAGGGGTCTGGGTCTGGGTTCGGAGAGAGTAAAGGGGAGGACACAGAGACCGAGGAACGGTCTTCTTTCCTTGGATCCAGCTTTAAGGAAATTATATTACTGGTAAGACAACAAAAATGGTTTCAATTTACAGCAGTCTTCAGTAATTTCAAACTGGTCACGCGCCAATTTAGGACAAATGTTCAACATATCCTTTATCCTTTGTACTTACTACTTTCTTTGTTTGCTACCCCCCACTTCCTGTTTGAATGTTTTACTTTCTATTTTGGTAAATTTATCGAATCAATGAATTAAATGCGAAAAGAGGTGAAGTCTTTATGTACATTTGTTGTTTGGAAGTAGAGCACTGTAGTTAAAGTGTTTCCAAAGTAGTACATCTATGGACAATTTTGAAAAATCTCATTTAAATGCATTAGTTGGTGTTATGTCTTGTACGTTTCTTAGAAATAGTACAAAGTCGAACATGGCAATCGAATCATCATTGTATGTTTGTTTGGAAATACCAAACTCTATAGAATGTTACATATTTTTAAATAATTGTCAGACTGTCAATGTCGGATTCACAATCAAAAGTAGATTTCGTTTCAAGCAGCACATTTCGAAATACAAAGTTGTACCACCTATGTTGGCGGTGAATATTTAATTGCATGTAATACACTTGCTTTAAAGCTTGAACTCACGGGTATGAACAGTATTACTAACCATCGATTTTGACCTATACATTCAACATCACTCAGGTCCCCCAATAACCTTTTTCATGATAAATTTTTGCTTGTAGCACTTTAGCGACAAATATAATGTCACTATTATCACAACTGTAAAATGCTAGCAACAATGTCACTAAAAAGTTCTATTGACAAATTTGTTTCCGAAATCATGGTAGGACAAAATATTTTCCCGATTATGATTCTTTCCTCAGTCCACGTATTACATTGCAAAAAGTTCCTCTTTGTTTCTTGGGCTTGGACTATCATTTGTAGTTGAATTCTTTATCATTCTTATTATAAGACAGTTAGAGGTTGGAATTTATTGTATATCATGGGAATTAATTCGTCACTTCGAGAAGCGAACCAGTTTACTTCATTTGGATCTCTAAAGAGCTTGCAGATCATCTCATTTTATATTTACACGTTTGTCTATAAAATTAGCAATTCATCTCATTTTAATTTTACGTGCTTGTCTATAAACTTTTTACACTTGTTTCGTTTGAGGTTTTTGTTTTCACTTTTTAATGCAGTTAAAATAAGTTTCAGTTTTGTATGCTGAGATTCTACAGAAAGAGGTGTCGCTATCCAGTGAAAAATATGCAAAAAATGTAGTAAACGGCTTTTAAAAGACGATTTAAAACATTTTTATCACGTTAGTTGTCGGAGTAGTCAAATTATCTAAGGATGACACAAATAACTCAAAATGACGAGAATAATTAAAAAACCTGGTGCAAATAATATATCATCAGAATACAGCCAACACCAATTGAGTTAAACGTAAACTGAATAGTAATTCAAGATCCTTTGCAATACTGCAGATAGAAGATAGTTTGTCGTCTAGACTTCAAGAATGCCGCAAAAAACGAGTTTTACTTTTTCCGACGAACTTGTATCTTCAGCGACCATTTTCAGAACTGGATAGCACATCAGCCCCTGCACGTGACAAGGGTTTGAAGTGCACGCTATGTGTGCGCGTTGGATAGTTAGATAACTGAACGGTAAAAACTTAATTGTGGAAACTAGAAAAAGGTTCTTCCAACGGTCGACTTCTTTGATTGGAATTAACAAATGAGTTTGATATTCTCGCGAGATCCTCAAGACTTCTCGTGAAATTTTGGAGTGGGCAGGTTGATTGAAAAAGTCAATATTTGACTTGGGGCATGAAGTTTGACCTAGTTTCATTTACATCCTAAAATAAATTGACTATTTTTCTTATTATTAACGATATTTTAGTGTCAATTGTTTGACAACTTTTGCCTATACTTTCTTTAGTTCTAACAACGAAAGTGAACAGTAAATAATAAAAATAGAATGCAAATAAAGATCTCCAAATTTTAGACGTCTTTTCAAAGTATGAACAAAAACTTTTATGTTTTTTAGGTTGCACGACTTTTCATTTAAGCACTTGAAAGTTGTGTAGTCAAAACTATCGGTTTACTTTCAACAAGTTCACAATTTTTCGTTGATATGTTGAAGAAATCTCGTCTTGTGAATGAGATAATAGTTTGGTTATCATTTGTTTCCAAATCTTTATTGATGGATCTAAAAATGCGTAACGGGAGGAACTTAGGATTCGTAATTGGCAACACGACTAGCAAAGGAAAGCCCCCTAAACATGCTCTAGCCAACTGGGATTTCACTAAGCTCTTTGAAACAATTGTCCTTAACTTTCCATAAGATTATGGAAGATAATTTTCATAACATGCACTTATTCAATTCTTTTACAGAATTGGTAAAAATGAACTCCAGAATGAGCCATTTTAGAAGGGGCGGCAATGACAATCCGAACTCATGTACCTGTCCAGATTAACCAACTTAAAAGCCATCCAAAACCACACATTTACATAATCAGGTTTAAGTATCTTGTAGCCCACTAACCGTTAATTTACATGGGTCATAAATGGGTGCCCATGAGTGAAAATCACTAGCCTAAAATGATTTGCTATTTTCATTATTTTTATTAAGGGTGTTTAGGTTAGCTTATCTCCCAACTTTTCTTTTTTGTTTTCTTCTCTTATCAATTGTCTATATATATTCTTAAAGATTTAGTGAGGCGGATGAGGAGGGGGTTCCATTAATTGATTTTGAGAGAATGAAGTTGCTTAAAACGTGATTATATGAGTATACCTCATCGCATTTACACTGCAGAAATAATTGCAAGTACAAAAGCCTTAGCTTCATATTTTAACCAAATCATTTTTATAGAGTTTAAGTTATTTGCTTTGTTAATTTTGAGATTTTGAACTCCATGAGCAGCTTTTCATGTTTTTGAATATCCAATCAAGATGAAGTGTGTACCTTATTATTAGAACAATAGAAGTACGGGTAATAGTCAGGACAATATTGTCATAAATTACAAGAAAAGTTACTGAAAATAAAAGGAGAAAAAAGATTTCTTTTTTCAATGGGCCTCGTTAAAAAGAAATATTAGTGAAAGATATAAGAAGAAAAAGATAAAAATGTGACGGGTCCATTTAAAATTTAAGGCAGGTCAAATACGAGTGGGGTAAAAATTTGGGTCATGTATTGGCAAATGGGTTAGTTTTGAGATAAGTCATTAAATTATTTAAACCAACTCATTATTGACCACTCAATTCACAAATTAATAAGTAAATGGATTGGCCACCCATTTGACCCTAACCAAACCTAACCCGTCCACCCATATTGCCAGGCCTACTTGGTTTCGAGCTTTCACACACACACACACAATAAATTAATTTATTGCTAATCAAAAGAAATTTACATCTTTTTGAGGTTTCTTCCGTCCACTTAACGACAATTTGAGACGCTTAAAAAATGTCTTAATGAATGGAAGCTGAAGAGCTCAAATATCACCTCTATTTTCTATGATAACAAACAGTTCTTTATATTCTTGATGTGTGTAATAAGGTGCCAAAAGCAATATATATAGATGCTAATTAATGGACAGATGCCTTTAGAACTCAAGTTTTCTTTGAAGCGTAGCTAATTTTTAAAATTTTCCTAAGAGTGTTTTTGTCAAAGCAGTGTACACTTAATACAATTCAAACTTGTTAAGTTGGACTTTAGCCATCTTTTAACATTCCTTCATTGAGCGTGTAGAAAAATTCGCAACTTATCAAAGATTTCAGTATTTTCTGCCTTATTCTCAAACTTACGAAGAAAATATCAATTGTTCTTTTTGTCTTATCGTAACCCATCTTCCATTCATGTGATTCATATAAAGCACAATTATGAAAATTCTCATGCATTTTACGATTTACGAAAGCGTTAGTGGCCATTAATCCTCTCATGGTGAGCGTGTTAGAAAAATTGTATTTTATCAAAGATACAATATTCGTCATTTTTCTGCCTTATTCTGGAAGAAAAGGGTAATAATGACATCTTCTATAAAAAGGACCCACGAAATGCACAACATTGCAAATTAATTGACTTAGATTTAGGTAGCATTTTCGCCATTAATGAGTACAAAAATGAAACTTCAAACTGCCCTGGTGGAAAAGGTAACCCTAGATAATGCCATGCGATCAAAGGACAATTTGATTAGGCAATTTGATTCTTGGGATGGGATAGTGATTGGAGTTTTCATTGCTGATACATCACTTTCACTCCGAGCTGCATTCTGAGCACAACCAATGGTGACAATAAACAAACTTTGCCAGCCTCTGGCTCCCTGCAGTTGGTTTGTCTTGCTTGCTACATTCACCACTGTTTTTTGATGATAAGAGGTAATACTATGGGCTTCTGAACTCTCTCCGTGATTACTCCTTTTCATCGATCCTGTTGCATGTATGAAGGAATCATTGAAATGGGTTGAAAAAGAATCAAAAGCAGAGGGCCTGCCTTTTGTCTTACGTCACTCAAAGTATGAAAGAGTTGGGGCATGAATGTCACAAGATTTTGCTAGTACTTACTATATCTTCCTTGGGTTGAGTTGGTACCTATCTTTTCTCATAGATAAATTCTTAAACCCTACTCAACGTTTTGCTGGGCCAAAATCATTGGAACAAGCATCATTTGAGAAAGCATATATGAATTTGGTTTCTCTGTGGACTTACCTTGTATTTGATAAAGGTCTTTAACGGATGAGAATAAGCTACTAGCTCTATTTAATAATTGTGAGTTATTCAACGTTTTGAGTATCGATTTAAGTCCAAGGTGATATGTACCATATACAAAGCTAGCTAGTGGGAAGGGTAACCTCTGACGACCGATACAAGTATTCAAATATCAGCAATCAGATGGAATGCTTAAACGTTAGACTTAACTCATTCTTTATAGGTTTTGTGCTATAAATTCATCACTAAATCTTCAGCACCCAGATTTCAGATTCATAAAATAACTTTACACCATCAAAAGAGGCACCAAGGGCCCTTGAGCAGAACTATGGACTATATGAAGTTGTTAAACCTATAGCAAATCCGAAGAGCTTGGCCTGTACTAGTGGTCAACGAGATTTGCTCCATTCGTTGAATTCCGGGATTCAAATCGTGGAACAAACTTCGGACAAAAAAAAAATACTCATTTGAATGCATCGTGCCGATGTAGAGGGTGCGCCCTTAAGATTGTTCGAAGAAAGGACTAGCTCTCGATTGACGCTAGAGTTACAGTTCGAGGATATCCCCTATTGTCCAACCAGAAAAAGAAAAAAAAAGAAACCTATAAAAATGTTACTTCCCTCAACAAAATTAGTAATGGTACACAAAATGAAATGAATCCTCTGTAGTTCCTAAATAGGTGCAATTGGGGCTAGGGACTGTATACAGACCTTTTAGCTTACAATTATCCCACCATGCTCACAGTGAGTCTTGCTCCTAGATATGTACAAAAACACAGACCTACTATAAGTTTATGCATGGGCAATGGTGAGAATATTTAATGCAAAAGGAGCGGTACTGAGGACAGAAAGCAAGAAAGGAATGTGTCGAAATGTAGGAATGTGAACGAATAAACGAACTCGGTGGTCCTCAAAATCCTTAGCTCCATTGTTTCAAGGCTTCAAGCAAGCAGGCCTGAGGAGGTACAGGTACTACTACTACACATGCTTGGCCAACTAAGCATGAGTAAATGATATAACACGCCTTCAAGGGTTTCCATGAATATGTTAGGTTAGGTTCTGGGGCGAATTCAGGATGTTGTATCGAGGGAGGCCAAAAGATGCATGTAAAAATTTTAACCGCTAGTATTAAAAAATTGACCTAATATGACTAGTTTTGGTGCAGGAAGCGGCATCAAATAAATTTGAAGTATTTCTACTCTTCAATTGCATAATATGTGCAAAAGAAATTATGTGTACATTTGCATTAGTGCTAGCATCACATCTATATTGATGTCATATCATTTGCGTTATATATTCTAGTCTTTGTATAATACTGTAGTTTAGAAATAAACTGATTAAATACTACTTACATATAGTATTTGTGAGTATCTCAGTTGTAAGCGTATGAAAAATGTATGTTTGAGATTGAGTAACGAGAAAAAAGACTAGTCGAACTTTGAGTTTGTTTTATACAACCCGAAATGAATAACGGAATTTTCTTGCGAATAAAAACTAAAACAACAACATATAGGAAACTAATAAATTCACTCCAAATTAAAATTCTTTCAAACTCCAAATGGTTTTAAATTGCACTTGTTGATAACAAACTTTTAACTTTTAAAGACAAAAATAAAGTAAAAGTGTTCAAATCTCAAGATATATAATAGAAAATTTTAACTATTAAGTTCTAATAGTGTGTGTGCGTGTGTGTGTATATATATATATTTGAGGCGAATTTAAAGACACTTTCTTTAGAACGTTATTTGCCCCCACTCAAGATAGAATTTGCTAGCAGGTTGCAGGCAAATTCGTTCCCAGGATACAATAAAGCCTGAGAAGAATTGCGATTAGCAATATCGAAGATCTCCAAATCTTTGTGAAACAATTGTAGATAGATTTTGGGAGATTATGAGAGTAAAGTGAATTTTTTCAGCAAAATACTTTTTGTTTTTGTTTGTAAATTCAGAATACGTATATCATCTTCTGCAAAAAACATGAGTGTATTTATATACATACACAAAAGCCACAGCACAACAACGCACAACACCTCTTCAAAGAGGCAGATGCGCTGTAGTGACCGTTGCACAACAACGGTCACATAACTCCCTTTCGGCTTCTCCAATCTGAAAATCAGATGAGATGGCATGGCACCGTTTCACCAAACAACGGTAATAACCGTTGTGTTCCAGCCAAAAACGTTGGCAAATCACTCTTGAAGAAAGCCACCGCTTCAATGCAAAGGTGCTGCTTGCCGCAAGCATCACCGTTACATGGGTTTTATATTTAGAATGAAGTGGCCAACTCAAACTAGTTTTTGCCAGAGAAGATGATGACAAGGTTTTAAATAAAACTTAAGCTCTCATTTTGATTAAATAACCAAATAACGAATGAGATCAATAGGCAAATCTCAACGATATATATATATATATATATATATATATATATATATATATATATATATATATATATATATATATATATATATATATATATATATATATATATATATATAGTGTGTGTGTGTGTGTGGGGGGGGGGGGGGGGGGAGGTGTGAGGGGTTCCCCTGGGCCCTTCACTAGTTCCGCCACCGGTTAGGTTTATGGCAATTCTGGCTAGGGTTTTGAGGAGGGACCTTTATATCTGGACATTTCATGTTACAGACTGACTAGTCATGTTACAGACTAGGATGGATAATAACCTAGTGGTTTGATGGTTTAAGCCCGTTGATGAACAATCATACTCCATGCCTCTTTAGCAACCTGTCCCTTCACCCAGAAGCTGCAGATGTGGTTTCTTATGTTGAATGCAAAATTGAATAAGAAATAAGGGCCTCTGGTTCTGAGAGTCCCTCCGGCATAACTTGTTTTAATCCATGTTACCGCATACTTCGAAAGTAGTCAGCACACTCGCCGCGAATGCTTGCTCTCCCGCTTACTTTACCTCTGCATACTTGCATTTTCGGTACTCATGTGTCGGCTTTGGCTACTCTCGCACTCTCACTTTAGTTATCGTTCACGCTGCGCTTCACGCTGCGCTTCTTTTATGAAATGAAGCAGTTAAAATCTTTTGAACCTTAAAACAAGTTGTTTGATAGGTAAAGACTTGGAGTTTTTGGATTCAGATGGTATATATATAGGAGCTAATTCGTTGATAACGCTAGCAAAATAGGAGATTTTGCTAGCGCGATCTGGTCATCCACGGCCCAGATCTTTTTTTTTTTTCGAAAGCTGTCAGTTGTCCGCTACATAGTGTAGCGGACGGACTTTTTTTTTTTTTTATTTATCATATTGCCCCTCGTCCTCATCCGCTACGCTATATAAAGGATAACTTTTTTGGCCTGACACCGTCAGTCAAAAAGTCGTCCGCTACACTATGTTGCGGATGATTTTTCGACAATTTCTGACTGACACGACTGACACAATTTAAGATTGTCTGTACCATAGATACGGCACACGTCCGCTGCACCGTATCGCAGACAATATTTGTTCTTCTCCTTCAGCACAATTTTCTTCTCCTTCAGACTCGCTTCCATTTTCGGCTCCCTTCAAGCTTCGAGATTCCGTCGAATGTTCATTATTTTTTCGACTTTTAGGTTCTTAATTGTGCCATTTGAGATTCCGTCGATGTTGAGATTGTTGATTGTTAATCGATATTGAGATTGTTGATTCCATGGTTAAAACAAGTCTTCGGTCGCCAATTTATTAAAAATAGGAGATCTTCAACACAATGTATTTGGACGTCCGCTACACTGAGTAGCGAACGGAGAAGCAGAAATAATCAACTTCAACACTTAGAAAAATGTTTTAGTATTTGCACGTCTGCTACACAGTGTAGCGGACGGAGAACCAACTTAGAAAATGTTTCGGTATTTGGACGTCCACTACATTGAGTAGCGGACAGAGAAGCAGAAACAATCAACTTCATAACTTAGAAAAAATTTCAGTATTTTGATGTCCGCTATACTGTGTAGCGGACGGAGAAGCAGAAACAACCAACTTAGAAAATGTTTCAGTATTTGGACGTCCGCTACACAGTGTAGCGGACGGAGAAGCAGAAACAACCAACTTCAACACTTAGAAAATTTTTCAGTATTTGGACGTCCGCTATACTGTGTAGCACACGGAGAAGCAGAAACGACCAACTCAAAAAATGTTTGTATTTGGACGTCCGCTACACAGTGTAGCGGACGGAGAAGCAGAAACAATCAACTTCATTACTTAGAAATTTCAGTATTTGGACGTCCGCTACACTGTGTAGCGGACGGATACTCCGTCAGCTAAAGAATTCTCAATGAATTTTGTTTCCCACCATTCACAATCATTCTCAATGAGAGCAAAAAAACCAACTCTAATCAAATCAAATGTCCACTGATATGGACACAAATAAGTTAAATCACTCAATCATTCAACACAAATCAATTGATCTCAACCCCAAAAAAATCACACCAATAAGAGCTTTCTAAGTAAATAATCACGATTTATTAAAAAAATTATTGTAATGGTACAATGTCAACTAGGCGTCCTCATGTTGAGCCGGATGTTCGTCCTTAGACGGATTTTCAATAAACCTAATCTCTCCAGGCCGGCCTTTCAAAATTTGCCAAGCTATCATATATCTAAAGCGTTCTACGCATCCTAAACTCCAGGCGGCCGCCTTGAGGCTCTCAGACCGACAGATGTAATCCATGTACATGCATAGGAAGACGCCGCAGTCCGAAGTATTATGTTGCTTGGGCCTCGTCTCTTCAATCGGAAATGGAGCTTTGGCCGCGCCAGTACAGGTACACCACAGATAGCATTGACCATGGCACAAAATATATTCTGCGAGAAACAGAAAACGGCGTAAGACACGAGTTAACATTTACAATTGGCAAGTTACAATAAGCATTAAACAATCAACTTCAAGATTACCATAGAGTCCAGCTGGGCTTTATACATCCGTAGCACAGGCATGTGGGGGGTATCGTCGTGGAGACTGTCGATCACCGATATGACTTTTTCCGTTGGTTCATAGCAAATCAAGTACTAGTGGCTTTCCCCTAGAAATGGGATTAGAAACACGTGGGCAACCATTGAGCTCACTGGACTATCCCTATTCAGATACGCTCGTAGGTTATCGGACGGTCTCCACTGATTCGTTCGACCCACTCATGCCATTCAGCCACTAGGAGGCTATGAAAAAAGGCATCCAACAAAAATACGGTCGGATACTCATTCGGCCGCCCCCGACCCCTTTCCTTCAGAATCTTCACGTAGGTAGAGATGACGCCGCTGTCTAACCAACTCCCCGGAGCCAGGGAGGACATTTCTCCCCACGAGCAACAGTAATCCATCCCCTCAGGGTGATTCACACTATATAATGCTTTGTCTCGGGGGAAATCGCTAAAATACCGCTCTTTGATAATTTGGCATTTATGCGGCTTTAGGGGCTTCAGTGGATGCCCTTTACGATACTCCCCTCGAGGGTCGACCGGGGGATATTGCCTTCCTCCGCAACAGATGGTCCCGCCCACGGGACAATGGGCAGTGTCTCGAACAGACTGATGTTTCCAAAACCCCAGTCCTGCGTGACTTGACTCTGAGAGAGGGGTTGGGGTTTCGAGTCCAGAAGCAAAGAGAAGGAGGGCGCACTGTACTCTTTCCACGGCGCTTGAGCCTGGCCCATGGTGCTTGGCAGTCCCCAATCACCACCCATTCCCGGTACAGAGGGACCACCGTATCCCTGGCTCACCCCAGAAGTCTATCCCGAGGGATCACCGTATCCCGAGCTCACATAAGGGGGCTGCCACCCGGGTTCCCCCATTCTCGGGTTGACGCCCGAAGGCTGCCCGATGCTTGGTGCAAAAAATGGCTGCAGCCATAAGCCAACGATTCAGCCTGTTGGCGAAGCTCTTCGCCCATTGCATCCACCAGATCCTTGCGCTCGCTCAACTTCTGGAAGAAGGCGAACGAGGCATTAACCTACATCCAAAGAGATAATAAATAAGTAACTTCATACACACTTAGAATCATCAAGGTCAATTAAAAGCACTGGTTGGGCAGGCTTACCAGATTGTATGCCATCTGCTCATCGATCTGACCCCTAGGGTGGTACTTCTCTCCACGTTCAAACCTTACTGGAGCTACTCTCCTCCGGGTGATGCGGTAGTACCACTCATTGTACTGTTCGATGCTGATCACGGGGTCAGGCTCTGACACAATGGCCGCCAACGTGTCCTGCCAGGAATTCCAAACCTCAAGTTCTCGTGCGCACAAGTCGTGCGCATTCGCCTTGCCAAACCGTTCGACACCCGGTGGGTTCCTGTTACCCCTCATATCCGGCGCATCGGCTGGCAACCCCTGCAGGCACTCAAAATGGCGCATGGCACGATCTGGTAGCTGCCACTCTGCGACCTCAAAGTGGATCAGGGGTGTGCGTTGCAACCCAGAGAGCGTGAAGACGAACGACTCCCCCACCCGTCGCGCCAAACGTTTGTACGGTGCCCATCGCATCTGGCCCGGAGATAGCGAGTCGAGCTCCCCCCGATAGTACGTAATGTTATGATGGGGATCGTCTCTCCTCGGGTAGTGGCTGTCCTTCCAGCTGTACTCCCAGGCGCACAACCGAGGCCACACATTATTCGTTCCGTCCCTACGCCTGGGTGCGCCGGTAGCAAGGTGTTCATAAGACCACACCTGAGAGCAAAGACAAATTAAATAAAGTATCGTCAAAATTAAATGTCGATTCAACAAAAAAAACAAGCACGTAATGAAGATTTGTATGATATACCTGCAATAGCGAGAGACACGCACATATAGCTTTGGAGTCGGGCCTCGTTGCCTTGTGCAATGCTCGGTACAGGTACGCAAGAGTTGTTGCACCCCAGGCATAATCCCCAACCTCCAGCAGGTTACCCAACAACGGTAAATATTTGACGCTGACCATATTCTTCGACGTTGTTGGGAACATAATTGCCCCCATCACCCACAAGAGGAAAGCTTGTGTGTATAGCACAAGCATCTCGTCCGTGTAGTTTTTCGGGAGAACCTTGTAGGTATCTACTAACCACTTCAACTTGATACCACCAGTGCTAAATTGATCCTGGGGTATTGAAGTAAAGAAGTCCCTAGCGGTTCTCTTATTCGTTGCTTCCGACGGAGGAGCAATTACCGGCCGTCCCGTCACCGGTAACCCTAAGATGAACCCTACATCTTCTAGGGTAATCGTCATCTCTCCGAGAGGGAAGTGAAACGTATTCGTTTCACTTCTCCACCTTTCAACAAGGGCACCTATTAAGTGCCGGTCAAGGTGTTGAAAGATTTGCCCATGCGTGAAAATCCAAACCCAAGCCCACGCAGTAACCGTTTCTGGACTTTGTTCACCTTTCAGGCTTTGAAATTATCGGACACTTCTACTGTGTTGAGAAGTGCTCTTTCCTACGAATTAATAAATACAATTTAACCAAAACAAACGGTACACAATGTTCGTAAGAATAGGAAAGTTGATAAAATAAGAATCTTACCCTACCATCCCATAAGAGCGTACTGACATGATTTGCTTGGTCGTATAATACGGAGGGATCTTCTGGTCCAGGGTTAAAATCCTTTTTTTTGCGACTGAAATTACGAAAAAATGGCAAGGTTGGAAGCGTAAAAATTTTTAAACATACAACGCTAGCATGTGCTCACATAAGTTGACATGCTGTATATATGCAAGTGAAATTACATGAACATTTAAGCAATACACAATAAGCAATACACATATATTGACAAACCCTAGCACAATCCAGCGCATACATATTCAAAACCATGCATAAGCCGCAATACTCATAACAAACTCTAGATTATGAACGAATAAAGGATTAGAATGTGAACTTACGTGATTGATGAGACGATTAAAGGATTTCTTTGGAAGAAATTGCGCAGATCTACTTGCCAACGCAGCTAGAAAAATTGTGAGAAGAAAGATGAATGAGTTTCGAAAAGAGAATGAAACACAGTTTCGGTATAGTTAGATCTGTCTAGTCCGCTACATAGTATAGCGGACGGAAAAAACCGTACCAAGTTGTCCGCTAAACAGTATCGCTAACGATGAAGTGGTTTGACAACTATCAGGGGGTTGTGGATGACTTGACCGCCGTCAGTTAAAAAGTCGTCCGCAACACAGTGTAGCGGACGACTTTTTGACTGACGGCGTCAGGCCAAAAAAGTTATCTGCCATATAGTATAGCGGACGAGGACGAGGGGCAATATGGTAAAAAAATTTATCCGCTACACTATGTAGTGGACGACTGACAACTTTCGAAAAAAAAAGATCTGGGCCGGGATGGACGGCCAGATTGCGCTAGCAAAATCTCCTATTTTGCTAGCGCTATCAATGGATCAACTCCCAATATATATATATATATATATATATGGGAGCTGATCCATTGATAGCGCTAGCAAAATAGGACAAGTTGCTAGCGCGATCTGGCCGTCCATCCCGAAAGATGGACGGCCCAGATCTTTTTTTTCTCGTTTTTTTAAGTACGTCCGCTACATTATGTAGCGGACAATTTTTTACATTTTTTTGACAATAATAACCTCCGAGTCCGTCCGCTACATAATGTAGCGGACAAGTTTTCACAGAGTCCGTTACGTCCGCTACATTATGTAGCGGACAAATTTTCAGACTCCATTATGTCCGCTACATAATGTAGCGGACGAGTAGCACATTAATTTTGCTGACATCTCTCTTTCTTTCTCATCAATTTCTTCTGTCTCTTCTGTCTCTTTCCTCTCTCTTTTCTCTTCTCTCACCACTTTTCTGTTTTCTCCCTCCTCTCTCCTCCTTTCTGTCTCTTCTGTTTTCTTACCACTTTGTTAATCAGAAATGGGATCTTCCTTTCGGTATACGCATAAAAGAGTTTGAGCATATCGGCCCTTCGAGCATGGCTTTCATCTACAATTTCAACGGTTCCATTCACTACGAAGCAGAAGCTATGGTTCCACAATTTCGTCGTTTCATGGTGTGGCGGTTGCTTTTCGCTTTGATTCACAGGTTGTGGCCGATGGGAGGCGTAGATGGTAGATCTGCTCAAGCTATGTGCCATGGGGTGCCTTGGCTTTTAATCTATTCACATTCGGTGGTTGCGGCTGCTTTTTGGCTGTTGTGGTTGTTGTAGGTGGTAGCGGTTCTGGTTGCAGAGGACTTCGATTTGGGTTACTCATCGTTCCACATCTTCTGACCTCGGCTCATGAGCGTTTCCATGCTTGATCTATGCTCCGAAGCTTCTTCATTAATTGGTTCCTCCGGCGCCCCAAAAAACGGGTTGAGTAAAACTAGCCCGAACAGAGAAAGAGACCCACGAACAAGAACGAACTTGATCTGTACATCAATCCAATACAATCCAATTTTGATCCAATTGTGCTGGTGATGGCGGTTGTTTTGCTGTTCGGGTTTTTTGGAGTTGCTTTTCTCGTGCTGGAATCGGCTGCAATTTGCTCCTCTTCCCTTTCTGAAGAGAAACGAGAGAGAGAGAGAGAGAGAGCGAGAATTAATAAGAGAAGGAGAGAGAAAGAGAAAAAATGATTAGAGAGAGGAGAGAGAAATGAAAGAATGTCATGACATTAATGAGAGAATGGAGAGAGAAAGAGAAAAAAGGTAAAAAAATTTGTCCGCTACATAATGTAGCGGACGAGAGAAAGGAGAGAGAGAAAGAGAAAAAAAATGTCAGAGCAATTATGAGAGAAAGGAGAGAGAAAGAGAAAAAAAGTCAGAAAACTTGTCCGCTACATAATGTAGCGGATGGGATTTTTTTAAGTTGGAGGGTATTTTTGTCAAAAAATCGTCCGCTACATAATATAGCGGACGGACTTAAAACAAACGTAAAAAAAGATCTGGGCCGTCCATCTTTCGGGATGGACGGCCAGATCGCGCTAGCAACTTGTCCTATTTTGCTAGCGCTATCAATGGATCAGCTCCATATATATATATATATATATATATATATATATATATATATATATATATATATATATACTGAGTGTTTTACTTAAGTTTTGTAGCAAATTAACTTATTTATATATATAAATGTTCTGATTATTTACCAATATGTGACAATTTTGGAAGATGTGTTTCTAAACCACGATTTCATACTCTTGACACGTCATTTCAAAACACGTTAACTCGGAAAGTGCGGCTCAAATCCGATTTCTACCTTTACTAAATTCTTCTAACTATTTCAATACAAAATGTGACTTGGAAACACAATTTCATGATATGAAATCATAATATCAAACTAAGTTATTGAAAAATTCCACACTTGGTAAATATGTTTCAAAATACAATGTAAAAGTAAATAGCTTATTATATTACTATGTCTGGATCAAAAGCTCTATTAACTGTAGCATTGATTTAGGCATACCTGCAGGACAATTAGGGTTGGTTTGACAAATCTTTGTCCCCCACCATTTTAGAGACAGTGTGCACATTTTTAGAGATGATAAATCTTTGTCCCCCACCATTATTATATTTAGTACCCCTACAAATCTGATAGGTCTACCCCTCTAACATTTTCTTTAATTCAATATCACTCGAGGAAATTGATTTTGGATTTGCGCTCGCCCACCTACAAACACAAATATATATTTATATCGATATATATCGCGTTGTTGTTTCGTAACAACTTTGTCATGTCTTTTTTTTCCCTCTTATTCTTTATTGATTCATACGTGACAAACAAAATCTTCTGATTGGGCATCTGCTTTATCATCATGATCGAACCAACCATCTTTTACAGGAAATTAGTCAGATTTACTAGTTCCATACACCTTTATTATAGAGTAACTTATACAATTAGAAGGCAACTTCTCTTAATTTCTCAAAGTTGCTAACAATGGTTTGACTTGATCTTTATAACATCTTATTCTTATGATTGTATTTGTCAGATAACATAATGGGTTGTCTAAGAAACTGAGAGAGTGCTTGAAATTTTCTTTTAAGTAGTCACACGTGTTTTAAACAGTTTCAAAAAAAAATATGTGGTGTTTCACCAAAAAAATAAATAAAGTGTTTAAAACACCCCTTGTGGTTCTAAAAGTGTTTTTAGTTTATTTGGTTTATTAACAAACTACTGAAGTAGCCTTATACTTTTTGTTTTACAACTTCACTATTTTTACTGCATATGACCAAAATTGAAAGAAAGTGTGAGCAAATGATTGAAAGTATTTGTAGAAAGAGAGGGTCAGAAAAAAATTATAAGTATTTTTTGGGAATATACCAAAATAACCATAATATGTAGTTTACTTATTTTAAAATTTATGCTAAGGGTAATATTGAGAGTCCTGCACCTTCTTTGATGCCCTTTTGGTCATCTTCTCACTATTCAAATTGTTTTTATCATTTTAATCCGAGCGTCTTATGCAACTTTCAACAAGTGATTACATAACTTTTGTCAAACAGAAACTGGTTATGCTAAAAACTGATTTTTTTTAAACTGTTTTTGAGAATCAATCACAAAAGACTCTAAGTTTAGGACTTTAATTCCTAAGTTTTGTATTAAGTTACCCACTTGAGATATAATGTGACAAAAGTAAATATGGTGGATTTTGCGTGATTATTCCTCTTTCAACGTGTATACACGTGCCAAAAAAGGGCTTCGTAACGCCTCTCGACCTTTGTTCAAGGAAGGAAGCATAATTATAGACATAAATATAAATAACTTTACTGGGCCCATTTTTTAACTGTCTAAAATTTTAGAGCATATGATAACTTAACCTGATATTAGCGCTCTCATTACTCCTGGTCTTTTGTTCAATTTTTTCTACTTTAGTATCTAGTGACCTCTTATACTGTATTACAATTGCACTTTATTTATATGTGCAGTTGATATTGGTGCACCTTGGTTACTTTTTTATTGATTTTGCTGTAAATTCCATAAGCTTATATACTGCAATATCAATATTATAATATTCTCTATCGGTTAAATATAAGTTCAAAATGTAATCTTTTGCCATTCCTAAAGAACCCAGTGTAAACATGTATTAAATGCATAATAATCATCCTTTCTTCAAAAGTGACCTTTGCTACCTATACCAGACGTGAGTTTTAGTCTTTTTATGCAAGGATAAAAGTGAAGTACAAACATTAGGTGTAAGTGCAAATGAAGCACAAGCATTATCTATAAGGGCAAAAATGGAGCACAAACATTAACTATTACCTTCGAGGAGCATTAATTAAGTGCTATCCATAACAAGTTGATGCTCAACAGCAAACTATTATCTTGAAACAAGGGTGTATTGAAGTATTAGTCAATATTTTTAAATTTATATCTCAACAAATTTATCCGTTCACATAGAATCTGGAGCTTGCACGTTAAGCATGATGATAATGTTGCTGAGCTCTTTGTTCTAACTCATGCTTCTAAAGCAAATGGTCACTTACCAAGGTGTCAGAGCTAACGAGGTTGTTGTAGTTCTTGGTCATCACCTAATTCCACATTTCATGCGGTGTTATCAAAAGCGCGCCTAGATGTAGGGAGTGAGCTTGGCCTGAGGCTAGCGTTACCCCTTAAAAGAGGCGCACGCCTTGAGCGCCCAGGCGTAAGGCGCAAGATGGGGGTAGAGAAGGATATAAAATCCCCAAAAATCAAGTCTTTAATTTTTGCCATTGTGACATTATTCCAATTGTTCATTGTTTCTTGCCTTTTTTTTTTTCCATAACATCATAAATCAATATCTAAAAGAAAAAAAAAATCTAAAACTCCAAATCCCTGATCAATCGATTATCTTGTTGTTGTTGTTGTTGTTCACTTCGCTAGTACCGGTACGTCTTTTCAAGTAGATTTACTTCTTTATTTTACCTTATAAATAAAGAGGATGAAGTTGAGGAAGAACGGAAAATATGTTGGATAACGGGTTTTAAACTCATTATTGAGAAGCCATCTCTGACTCAATTTTTAAATGGGTTCCACACCATAATTTGGTTAGGAACAAATTGATTTATGTTCATCTATTGGAGTAGATGATCATAATATATTCACATGTTTAAAACAAATGAGTAAATGAGAAAATTAAAATTAAAGTTGGTGGTTCAACTTAAAAGGAAAAGAGTATTCCACATTAAAGAAATAAAGTCAATGTTGCCTCTTTATAAGGCTTAGCTTAAGCTAAGAGTTGGGTTCCTTAGGGGTACCCAAGTTTTGTATGGAGGGAGGACCTAGGTTGACCAAGGTCCACCACACACGCGCGCGCCGCCTACCCTTCTTGGTCTGGTCCGTGGCTTGGGCCCATCAGACTTTATTCTTTTTGAAACATATAAATAAATAAGTTTCTATTTATTTTTTTCTTTTCCAGAATGTTGCAACCTTTTCCGAGAAGAGTTGCACCCTCCGGTGAATATTCACCGTGTAAAAACGTGTCAATTACATACTTTTTTTTTCCTTTCCCAAAATTTTCTTTTATCATTCTGTGCGTTTTTCCTGTATTCGAAAGAAAGAGTTATGTACCATTGTTTTGGTTTATCGGGTTTGAAAATTTGGAGTGCTGCTATTTTCAGACATGTTGTCATTGTATTCTTGGAGACTTTCGTCAAAGGACCGTTAACACCGTTGCGGGACGAATAAGTCTTAAAGATAGTGAATTAAATTCACGCCTCGGTTTTCTTCATTGTTGTTTCTGTAATTTCTGTGAATTATTTATACAGTGATTATTCATTTATATTTCAGTTTATGTTTCGATTATGTTTGTACAGTTTAGTAGTACTATATTTCAGTATTTTCGTACTTAATTTTCTGCACAAGTATACACAAAGAATATTTTCCTAACAAAATATACTTGGAGCATATGATTCGTTTTGAAGAAAGTATTGTCGCCTTGATTCGCTTTGAAGAAAGTATTGTCGCCTTGACCATTCACTGATGATGCGGATGACAGTATCATGTTCAATGAGGATTTTCTACTTTTCACTGAATTAGAAACTCTTTCTAGTGTTGCAAGATTATCACGATCTAGAAATTTTGTTACATAATTTTATTGACTCTATGTACCAATATTTATTATTTTTTGTTTTACGCGTTGTTTTGAAAAGGTGGCGAGCCTACACCTTGCCTAGGCTACAAGAATCCTTTGTCTGATCCCTTAAGTGCGCCTGCGCCTTTAATAACAATGGTCATATGCTAACAACTATTTTCAGAGAAAAAAAGGTGAGAAGTGTGAGTAAAAACAAAAGCCAAAAAAGTGTTTCCTTGTTACAACAACAATAATAATTATTATTATTGGTGTA
Organism: Escallonia herrerae; assembly: GCA_033070095.1. Taxonomy (NCBI): domain Eukaryota; kingdom Viridiplantae; phylum Streptophyta; class Magnoliopsida; order Escalloniales; family Escalloniaceae; genus Escallonia; species Escallonia herrerae. The sequence continues at coordinate 71,011 of JAVXUP010002090.1, read as the reverse complement.
TATAGAATATAGAGAGAGGGATGTTGTGGGGTGGTATGTGGGCAGTTAATGGGGACGGTGGTTGAGGTGGGGTTGTTTTTAGGGTTTCATGACGATTTGTCCCTCTTTCGAGGGCCCTTTGCAATTGTGAACTACTCCATCTGCTTGGATCAGAGGGCTAAGCCATGAGGGTCTCCGATGGGGACTAAACAAATTTCAAGTGGAAGCACAAGTTATTTTCCCATGCCACACCATACACATCATTTCCCGATTTAGAAAGCACCTCTTTGGCGAAAGATATGTTCCGCTGATTTTTTTTCTCTCTTCTAACTGGTTTTCTCTGATTGGTAAATCAATAATTTTGTCCAACTAGAAAAGAACATCTTGTGTTCATGCATCTTTTGTCTATCTTGAAAATTTTATTTTGCCCATCTGTATGTGTTCCTATTTTGTTTTTCTCTTCGTTGTTGAGTAGTGAAAACATTATATTGGCTTAGCAATAACACGTTATGGAGGAGCACACTGTCTCAAAATGTTGATAACACCTTATGGAGGCGCACACTGTCTCGAAATGTTGTTGTGTAGTACCGAATTTTCAGCAAATAACACTTTTGATTACTTATCGACCATCCTCATCCTAGTGTTGATTTTGGAACCTTATGACCACCAATTTCATAAAATCTCCTTGGTGATAGCACGTGGTGTCGTACTCGGAGTATTGGACGGGTTACAAAAATAATACTTCATGCCTACCACATAAAATAGGAATCTTCTGGTTACACACACACACACACACACACACACATATATATATATATATAGAAGCTGATCCATTGATAGCGCTAGCAAAATAGAAGAAGTTGTTAGCGCGATCTGGTGTCCACGCGCGATCTGTGGACGGTCCAGATATTTTTTTTACATTTTTTTAAGTCCGTCCGATTTTTTGACAAAAATACCCTCCAACTTAAAAACAGCCCGTCCGCTACATTATGTAGCGGACGGACTTTTCTGACATTTTTTTCTCCTTCTCTCATTAATGCTCTGACACTCTGTCTCTGTCTCTCATCCACAACATTATGTAGCGGACAAGTTTTTTAACACTTTTTTTCTCTCTCTTTCATCCACTACATTATGTAGCGGATGAATATTAATTTTCTGAAAAGACCCAATGTGTCAGATCTGGAAAAGAGAGAACTCTTTTCATTTTCTCTCTTCCTTATCTCTCGTTCTCTCCATCTTCTCCCCCTCCCTCGTACCCATTCTCTGAAGATGGCAAATCTCGAAATGAGGCTGTCATGGCAGATCTCGAAATTACTGAGACCGACATTTTCGCAACGAGATTTGCGGAATTAGTGAGTGAAATCGAAGGGTAGACGGTCGATGGCGACACTGATTGAAGGCGGCGACAGCTGCTGTTGCGGTGGTGAGTATCTATTTGTCTGTGTTGTCTTGGTGAATTTAATGGTGGAAGATGATGATGACATTTATTACTACACCGGCGACGTTTTCTCTTCATTGATCAATGAAGATGTTTTCAACGGCCAACACCAAATGCAGCAACTATTACAGCAGTAGCAGCCTGACATGATTGGCTTAGATTCTTCTTCAAATGTTTTGATCTCTTCTAGGCTGGCTTTTGCCTTTGGTGCAGCTGGATGGGATGCTCATATCATGTCTTCTAGACTGGGTTACAGCCAAAATGACACCAACAGTCTGAGTGAGCAGTTGAATAATATTTCTAAGTAAAATGAACTTATTTGCTACATAATGTAGCAGATGAGAGATAGAGAGAGAGAAACAGAGTGTCAGAGCATTAACGAGAGACAGAGAAAAAAATGTTAGAAAAGTTCGTTCACTACAAAATGTAGCGGACGGACTTAAACAAAAAGTAAAAAAAAGATCTGGACCATCCACAGATCGAGCGTGGACGGCCATATCGCGCTAGTAACTTTTTCTATTTTGCTAGTGCTATCAATGGATCAGCTCCCTAAATGTGTGTGTGTGTGTGTGTGTGTGTGTATATATATTTGGGGGCTTTGTTTTCATGTTTTGTAGATATTAACTAGATGCTCTTTTAGAAAACGAGATAATTCATAATGTAACTTGTCTGGATATTATGTCCCAACTTAAAATTTTTAATGAAATCAAGTAAACACGACATTAAAAAAATGTAAAAGCTCCTCTTTGTTGATACCATTTTTCACACATTTAGACGTCAAGATGAGTAGAATGAAATTCAATAAAATATTTGTAAGCAGTTGATGAATAGTGTATAAATTTGGCATTTGTAAAAAGAAGTTGAAAATCAAGAAAAATTAAGTAGCATTAAATTAGAAACAGTGAAAATGGTAGCAGATTTAGTAACTGATGAAGATTAGAACTAGCCCAGTGAAAATGGTATCATTTTCACTAGCTGTGTCCATGGGTCACCAATGTCTAGGAAATGGCCCATAGGCGCTGTCCATTGGCCCAAAGTCAAACTAGGCCCTAAATGCTAGGAAATCGGGCCCTAAATTAGGATCGGGCCTATGTTTTTTTTTCTATTCTTGTTTTGTGTTGCATTTCCAACATTCTATTCCCAGTTCTTTTCATTCTATTCTCAGTTCTTTACAGTCTCTCGCCAGAGCAAACGTCTGTTTGCAATTTACAAATCAGATTTTTTTTGCGAACTCGATCTTGGATTTGAACTGCTGATGCCTTTCTCTCAAATTTCTATATAAACGTAGATAATTGAACGTAACCCCTCCTTGTTTCATCACCATCCATCGGTTACCATGACCACCACCACCATTACAAACTGTCAAACAACAAGGTACCCACCACCTCCGCCATCATACACACCACCGTTAATGACTTACCAAGAACGTACCGACCACCACCTTCGCAACGTCGCCATCACACCCATCACCCACCACATGCTATTATCAGATTCACCATATCTCTAAAATTTTTCACTCAAACACACTTCTAGCTTTGCATTTTACGTAGTACTGGGTATCTCATTAGAAGCATGGATTATTAAAACCACTTTTACCATGAACTTTTTCGTATTTTCTGGAGTAATGTTCTCCATTTTCATTGCCTAAATTGTGTTGTTTCTAGTTCCTAGACAAACAAACATATATTTTCTCTTCATAGTTCCATGAAATTAATACAGAGGAGGATTGCAAGTAAAAGTAGATAAAGAAGTAGGAACCATCATCATGAGCTGAAAAGAAATGTGCATATCCATAAAATTAACTAAAAAGAGAAAAATATGAGGTAGAGAGAGAATGAGGTGCGAGAAAGATGGGGAAAGAAAAAAAGTAAATAACTAAAAATGGTTTAAGACCAAATTTAGGGTCAAAGGGCCGGGCTAGAATACGGCCAAAAAGAGTTCTGGGCCAGGACTTGGCCTTTTTGGAAAATTTCACGGCCTAGCCCTTGGCCCTATGGACCAGAGCTGCATTGTTCACCATTTAGGGCCGGGCCAGCCCGGACCATTTTAGGGCCCGGTTGGCCTTGCCAGTGGGCGGCTTGGCCCTTTTGACATCTCTAAATTGTGCCCATTTTGTTGAAAATGAACTCCAATTTTCTTTAACTTGAATGCTTCATCATTATGCTGGTCGCTCAGATTTTTGAGTCAAAAGTAAGCTTGCGTCCGTCACGGTGCAATCCTTAAGGGATCATTTTTATGAAAGTAAGTATGTAATGATATGAGGGTGCCACATCACTAGACACATTATCAAACTTTCTCTGCCAAAAAATGCCAAATTTACCCACATAGATCGAAAATACTAAGCTTTAATCGATGGATGAAATTTTGTGGTGGTGTTTCTTGTAGGAACAATAGTGCTCGGTGTGATGATGTATTTGGATTTAAAGGAGTGGTGGAGCCGTGGTTGTGACCGACTTTAGATGGTTTGGTGTTTGGCGGTGTTGATCAGTGGTAGTGGATATTAATGGCTATGGTGGTTGATGGTGTTTGTGGGTATTTGTCCTTGGTGGTGGCTGCAATCAGTGCCTATGATGGCAAGTTTGGTGTTTGGGTGTGTAAATCAGTAGTGGTGACAGATCGGTGGTCGGTAATTTCTGGTCATTGACAGTATTTGTAGTGTTATGTTCGGGAGTATTCGTCAGTTGTGGTGGTGGTGGCGGTTAATAGATATGGTGGCTGATAATGTTGGTGGTTTGCTGTTTTTGGGTGAAATATGTTGATGATGAAAATTGAAGGGTAGAACAGGCATAAAATACTTCTAACAAAAGTTGAGAGATGGATCTAGGAGGAAAAAAAAATCAAAAGTAAAAACTGAAAAACTCAAAATAGCGTTTTAAAAAATAACCCCATTTTGAAAACTAGTTTATAAAACTAAAGGACAAAAAAAAAAGGACTAAAAATGTCGGTTAAATGCTGATTTTTCCCCCCTAAAACTGAACAAAACACTGAAAATAAAAACTGTTTCATACGATACATAAATAACATGAAATTTGAAATTTGAGAAAAAGGTAACCTAACGGAGTTAAGTGTTCTCCTTGATTGGGCTGCACAAAGAGTCAGTAACTGATGATGGACCAGATGGCTAGAACAAGCCCAACAATAGTAAACTAAACTAAATGCGGGCCAAGCAGGCCTCGAATATCGAATGGAACCCTTACTAATGAGGAAAGTGGATTGGTTGGGCTTCGGCGTATAGCTCACTAGCTGCGTTAATGGGTTTACCAATTAATGTGGGGTTTGGGTCTATAAACGTGTGGCCCATCTAGGCATCTTTCGACATAGAGATCTTTTTAAAAAGGGAAAAGAGAGAATTTTATTTTGTCCCTTCAACTGTGCTGATTATTCAAAAATAGTTTCTCTACTCTTATTTTTTTGAAATTGATCCAAGAACTATGCTTCGTCACAAATTTTGTCCCTCTTCGGCATTTTCAGTCAAGAGTAAGCTTGCGGCCACCATGTTGTGCAATTTTACCAAAAGTGATACTCCTTCTGTCTAAAAAAAAAAATTGATTATATTTCTTTTTTAAGTTGTCCTAAATAATTGACCACTTTTTAAATCAAAAAAATTTAATAAGTTTTTTTTCTTCATATTTATCTTTTTTATATTTTTCTAATTCTATTTTTCTCTCCACATCTTTTACTAACTCATTTTTTCTCTTCTAGCTTACTTTCTACCTCCCTCACTTATAAAATGATACCACAGAGCCACATCACCAGTCACATCGTTAAACTTAATCCACCAAAAAATGCCTTAATTTCCATTGCGATAATCCAACTCAATCACCCACTTCACACACTGTGACACAGTCCCTGCCATCATCAACACTTTACACAACCCCCTGCGCTACTGTCAACTACTAGCCTTACAACCCATCCGCGAATTAATCCCCCCCGTGTCCCATTGCCAGCCCTATAACCCACCACGGTGACATAATTCATCCTACCACCAGCGAACCCAATTACCCACTTCACACAACCCCCTTTCACCATCCAAACTTCACACAACCCCTTAAGCCGCCCTTAGCCATCGGCCCTACAACCCATCATACTGCCCTACCGCAACCATCTGCACCGCCACCCCCATCACCAGGCCAACCACTTCCATGAATCTTCTCCAACCGCCACAACCACCACCACCTTTGCGAAACTTTTCCAACCACTGTTGCCACCACCACCATCTTCGTAAACCTTTTTAACCTGTTACCACCACATTCATCATCACCACTCCAAGCCACCACAATTGATCAACATCACCTCTATGTACAAATCTTAGGTTCGAGGAAAGTTGGCGGGAGGTTTGTTATAAGTGGATCTGGTGGTGGTTTGGTCACGATGGTTGTGTTAGCAGATATGGTGGCTGATTCAGTGTTGAGTGTTTTGTGGTGATGGCGTTGGATAGCAACGTGGTGGTGAAGATGATATGGTTGTGGTGGATGATAGCAACAGTGGTGGGTTTGGTTGCTAACAAAGCTCAGTTTGTTGCCCATGTCGATGGGTGAGATGATGGGTTTGACAGTTGGTGGTGGAGATTTGAGGAAGATTATGAAAACAAATAATTATTTCATTTTGGTCCCTTGAACTGCACATGTCCTTTTTTTTTTTGAAAATTGTCCCTAAACTCATTTTTTTCTGACAAACCATTGATTTGAATGAAATTGCCCCCTTCAATCGTGATCACGTGACAATCACGTGGTCATTTTGGACTAAAAAACCTAATAGAGGGATTAAAACGGCGACGAGGTATGGTACAAATACTTTTTTAAAGGAAAAAAATAGGAGTTAAGAGATCATTTAAAAGAACAAGCATAGTTTAAAAGACTAAAATAAAGGAAATGGACATGTCCCTGATTTTAGGGTGAAATTACACGCATCTTCATTAATTTGGACAAATAACATTTATATTCGTTAACTGAACAAAATACTCAAATACATAACGGTTTAGAGCGAAAAGACCAGATTGCACGTGATTTTGGAATCTAATTTTTCAAATGCAATTCGTTTATTTCTTCCCCAGTCTCTCTCTTTCCCATTTGCAACTCCGTCCATAACTACAACCTCAAGACCACCACAACACCACCTCTACGTCATCGCAACACCATCAACTATCATCAACTATCTGCCACAAGTCCTTTTCAGCACCAACCACTTGAAATTTGGAGGGTCACCACTACAACCAAACCCGCCGAACCCTTACCAAAACCACATTACCCATTACCTGGACCACGATAACAATTACCACCATCCATTAAACCAAAAACCCATTATGGCCACAGTCACCACCACCCAGCAAAGCAAAATCAACCCACTAACATTTCAGCTATATCAGTGGCTGCACTATACTCATCCGACTTTCTGTCTGATAGGGCACAGATGAATCTTGGAAGACCAATATGCCATGAGATAGGTGAGTTAAACCAATGGCCGCTTGATGAACTGGTGATATAGTGAAATTCGTGCCCCTTATTTCCCGGACAAGTTCTGGCGACGAAGATAATGATTATGGCCTGTGCGGTGGTTGAAACAGTCTTTTCTCTGATCCAGTGAGTCTAGGTGTCATGTGTGAAGCTCTCATCGAAGGCTTCCACACACAACAGCAATGGCAAAAAGAAATATTACCACGACTACCTGATGTTGACAGCGTCGACGGTTGTTGGTGGTTCTGGGTCACTTTGATTTTGAGGGAGATCGCACCAGGATGGGGAGATCATCGTGGCTTATGTGGTTGTTGGCAGTGCTGTGATGGGCCGAGGATGATTTGGGTCTTGGGTAGTGGATATGGGTGCTGGCGGCGCCGCGATGATGCCGACGGTGATTGCGATGATGCAGACAGCGTGTACTGATTCAGTGGTGGTGGTGCGGCTTTGGCGGTGGTAGTGGGGTCGACGATGGGGAAGGGGAAGATGAGGGTAGCCACGGGTTAGGGGGAGGCTGGTGGCGGCGACAGGGTAAGGGGAGGGTCAGGGCGACAATGGTGTGGGGGGTGGAGGGGGGGGGGGGGTGGTGGGAGTTGGAGAGAGAGAGAAAGAGAATTAGCGGTTCAAACCTTCTCAAAAGAAAAAAAAAAAAAACACCAATCATGAAAAAAAAAGTAAGGTTTAAATCTGTAATAAGGGTATTATTGGTATTAAAAATATACATGTCGGATGACATCATCAAAATGTACGATTTTTTAACGGGCTAACAATGGAAGGACATCACCGACACCTTTTGAAACTTGGAGTCGTTAATTGAAATTTCACCCTAACTCAAGGACATAACTGTAATTAAACCTAAAGGAAAATAGTATTATATGCTAATATATTAAAAGTACTTTTACTATGATATGCCTTCACGGTGACTTAGTTTAGATTAATTATCGGTCTAAAATGACAATGAGTGTACAATAATATATAATCAACTGATGCAATGACAAGAATAAATTAATATTATCCGTATTAGCTTGTTTAGAACCACCCAATGTAAAACTTTTTTGGCATAGAAAATTTTGAAATTACGTAGATCATCTGAAATGGAGATTCATGAAGGTGTAGGGTTCTATTACTGGTTTAGATTTTGGGGGCAAGTTTTAATTTTGAAAAACTTGAGTGGGTTATACTACAAAACTTTGAGTGTTATGCTAGTCATTATATTGTTAATTTTCTGGCTAAAGTTTAACTTGTAAACATTAGGGCTAGTAAGTGTAGTTGTTGATGCTTACATGTTAGCTTTTCGGTTTGGTGGCATGTCCACAAAAACTGAAGCTCGAAAACTATGAAAACTGCAATAACTTAGTGAATTGTTTCATGGTAGCTGTTAGATCTACTGGAGCATGAGTTGTTTCATGGTGGGCAATTGCCCTCCTTCGAGCATGCGTTCCTCCTCCACCCTTTCCGTGCCATCTTCTCTGAATTCACTTTCTAAAGCATTTCGAAATCCTACTCACCTTTCAGGAACTTCACTTGAGTACGCGAAAGCGTGTAAGAAGGTTCTGGGGTATAAAATGGCCAGGCAATAACATAATCTGAAAGTGCTTGGCACCCGTTGAACTCGTTCTTATCAAGAAATGCATACTTCATTGCCGCCACCAAACGCCTGATTAAGAATATTTGATTTCACGCTCTCGTATGTTTGTCGATACCGTAAAAATTTAGTGTATAGCTTTAGACTTTTTCTTCCATCTAGCTATACCTTTGAAATTGAGATGGCAAATTGGCAACGTGTGCTTGCATTGTCTAACGTGCAGGCATCATCTTTATCCAATACATTGTTATATTATTATTATTATTATTATCTTTTTGTTTTGACTTCAAAGCAATGGTTTTTTTTTAATGGATGAGGATTTGATAAGCCTTCAAGAAAAGCTCTTTGGTCATTGCTTATGTTCTACAAGTAATTTGAACGCAATGTGTCAGCATCAGTTGACAAGTATTTTTCATATAGTGCATTCAGATGTTTGTAGTGATATAATTGCTTCAAACCCCCCACCCCCCCCCCCCCCCCCCCAAAAAAAAAAAAAGAATTGATAACTCCAAAAAGTTTCATATGCCTAATTCAAAGCCCTGAGTTACGTATCCCAAGTTTGTACACAAATCATTTTTACTTCCCTTGCTTCAGTTTTCAAGATTTATTGCAGCAATGTTGGATACAATTCTACCAATATTTTTGTATTTTGAGACAAAATATACATCTGTTTCGGTTAAAAATACTCAGAACAAAATTAAATACAAGACGTAAATGCATTTTGGTTCTGTGTACTTACTCCAATGTGCAATGTCATGTTTGAAGAAGTGCATTAAACCTACTCTCACTCATCAATCGCCTGATTTATCCAACTTTTTTATTTATAATAAATTCCTAATAAGTAACCGAATATTGGTTTAAAGTGTTAAGTGACTTCTTTCAAACGCTAATAGAAATATGGAAAATAATTCTTAGATTGTTTTGGCTAAACTTTTAGGACTTGTCAGTACTAATTAAGTTAATCTACTGCTAGTCTAATATACTCCTAGTTCTAATTAGGCAACATGCAAAAATATTAAGAGAAGATGATTACCTTCATTGTGTTTACACGAACTACTTTAAGGAACAACACACTTGAAACCACAGAATCTTTGATCAGACAATTACAAGACGACTGTTTATGAATATAAACATGACTTAATTGACTAGGATAAAGACATTTACAGGATAAATAGTGTCTAAGGATAAAATTATGCTAAATTTGTGAATAGTACTGAAGATGGCCCAAATACTCTAACTTCGGCTTTTCCACATTGCGATGTTGCGATCTTCCAAACCATCTCTTGTATGTTGCCATGTATGAAGTTTTTTGAATTAGTTCTTGCTCCCTCTATTTGAGTCTTGCTTGAATTGGAGTTTGGATCATGTCTAACCCTTTTGCTCGTTCTTATGGACACAATTTCCGACGCGATCTCCGCTTCTTGTTAACACATGGAGTAGTAGAACTTTTTCCTTTTTTCTTGCAATTACGTAGACTGAACTCACCGTACTGGCTTGAAAAGTTCCTGTGAATAGAAGATCTTACATCATATTTTTGAGTGATAATGTGGCACCAATTTGCTTCTTGGTCGAATCGGCCAACCTAGGCTGAATCTGCGTAGAAATACTTTCAGCGTAATGTTTTCTTTCAAATCTGTCACATATTCGAATGTCATTGACGTGCAACGTTTTTGGCAAAAGGGAATTCTATGGTGACAAAAAAACTATTGAAAGAATGAGGAAGGGATCTTTCCATATTGATATTCATTATGAAGTTTGGACCAAGAAGTTGTAAAGGTAATATTTTTGATGAGTTTGCTTAGAAAATATGTATATGCTTTACACAAGCTAGTCAAAGTCTACTGCCAGGTAGAAGGAAGCAGTGAAGTAAAGAAGGAACTAGAACAGGAAGGTAGTTGAGACTTGATGTAGAATTCATCTTAGGGAAATAAGTGCTTGGTGAAAGAACTAAAAGTTAAAGAATAAGGATTATGGAGGGGTTAATGCTTCAAAATTAGAAGAAGAAGATGGATCGGGTTGGTAATTAATCATATTGAGGACATCAAAAAATACAAGCGGAGGTTTAACCGATAAAAGATTCTCTGTGTAAGGACGACGACTAGGAACATTTGCTAGCAATGCAAACTTTATTCTGGATATAATAATATGTTTGGAGGAGAGAAATTTGTTTGTGATGCTCCTACTACCAAATGACGAATTATCACGCAATCGATAAATTGTTCTTCCATACCAAAAGAAAAAAAAAGGAGAAAGAAAAAGAAAAACTCCCATCAGACTATGTCATGGGATATGTAATGTAGACCTTCGAAGCCAATAAAATGACTAAACTGATGCAACGAATATTTCAGGTCCTTTAATTGTCACCATCCCATATGACGCAGAAAGAGTTTCATGATTATATATGTATATACAAAATATTTTCATTTCTGTTACGCACTCCATAACATATGACCGAATCATCAAAATCATTACATAACCCAAGCATGGAAAACTCTTTTTGCGGTCAAGCAAGGAGTTGGGGGCATTGGCAAGCAATCTCGTCGGCACGGTTAGATATGTCATTTTTGTCCAGGACGTAAAATTGTCGCTGAAGGCTATTGTACGCGTCTTTTTACGTTAGATATTTAAGTAACATGAACTTTTTGCGAAACTTTTGATTTGCGGTGATACTTACGATAACAAGCAGCATTTTTTGAGCTGAGTGTGTTGCCAATGGGAACTATAACGAACGGTTCAAAGGATGACTTACCTTTTTGGCTGCTCTATGCCGAACATGACTTACCTTTTTGGCTGCTCTATGCCGAACTTCATACCGGATGGCGTTGGTTAATGTAGTTAGCGACACTTTTTTTTTACGTTGGTATCGTATTGGAGTTGCATTATTAGCTATAAAGAAAAAGGGTGCAGAAATTAACATTTTTCAGGTAATGTTGAGGGAGGGACTGCATGATTCTTTCTCTGAAGCTATATATTTTTGCGTTGCATTATGAAGAAGAGAAAAGGGTTTTGAAGTAGCACCTCCCCAACCTAACTTGCACGTACGGTTCTCTTCTTGACAAATTTAGAATTCCTGCCAGCCAAATCATACAAAATCAACAGAAATAAAATATACAAGACGGTCTACCATCTCTCAGCCTTATTATATGATCACCTACAAGAAGAAGAAATCCAACATGAAAATACTGGTCAGTGTCAACAAAATGTTGGATTGGATAGAGAGGAAGAAGCAAAAGATGGACGAGGGTAGCTCGAACAACAAGACAGACACAATAGCCAAAAGATGGAGGCTTCTCAGTGGTGAAAACAACTGGGATGGCCTGTTGGATCCTCTAGACAACGATCTACGACGGTACATAATTCACTATGGAGAAATGGCACAAGCAACTTACGACACATTCAACTCCGAGAAGGCCTCAAGGTATGCGGGAGATAGCCGATACGCGATGAAGAATCTCTTCTCAAAGGTAGGAATCGAGGCAGACAATCCGTTCAAGTACCGCGTGACAAAGTATTTTTACGCCACATCATCGATCCCAGTTCCTGAGGCGCTTATCTTCAAATCGTTGTCTAGGGAGGCGTGGAGCAAGGAATCGAACTGGATAGGCTACGTGGCGGTGGCCACGGACGAAGGGAAGGCTGCATTAGGGAGGAGGGATATTGTGATTGCTTGGAGGGGAACACTTCAGACTTTGGAATGGGTTAATGATTTTGAGTTTCTTTTGGTTTCGGCCCCAAAAATTTTTGGAGAGGACCATGGTCCTAAGGTGCACCGGGGTTGGTACTCCATCTACACCTCAGATGATCCGAGATCACCATTCAATAAGAGCAGTGCCAGAGATCAGGTCAGTTGTGATGATGCATATTGTGTTGATAGGTCATAAACTTTTCTTGAAAATTGTTTTACAAGAAAGAATATTACCAAAGTTAACTCTAGGTGGTGGTTGCAATACTCTATTTTGTTATGTCCCCATATTGGTACTATCCAGGTTCTCGGTGAGGTCAGAAGATTGGTGGAACAGTACAAGAAGGAAGACATCAGCATAACCATAGCCGGCCACAGCTTAGGCGCGGCGGTTGCGACCCTAAACGCCGTGGACATAGTTGCCAACGGATTCAACCGTCCAAGAGACCAACCGAACAAGCCATGTCCCGTGACAGCCATTGTATTCGCTTGCCCTCGCGTTGGAGACACGAACTTTAAACAAGTCTTTTCAGGTCTATCTGAGCTCCGAGTCCTTCGTGTTCGTAATGCCTTGGACGTCGTGCCAAGATACCCATTGATTGGCTACGCGGATGTTGGTGAAGAGCTGGCACTAGACACTACTAAATCCAAGTACTTGAAGAGTCCTGGAAATCTGTCAACTTGGCATAACTTGGAAGCTTACATGCATGGAGTGGCGGGTACACAGGGTAGCAAAGGAGGATTCAAGCTGGAAATTAATCGCGATATAGCGCTTGTTAACAAGCATATTGATGGTTTGAAGGACGAACATTGCGTACCGGTTTCATGGTGGTGTGAGAAATGTAAAGGCATGGTTCAACAGGCGGATGGATCTTGGGAATTGATGGATCATGAGGATAATGATCTTACTACTTAATTCTTTATAGCTTTTGTGGGTTACAGACCGACCGTACTATTTACTTGTACCATGTCATAATCTTAATGTCTGGCCTAGATTGTTTTACATGAATCTTATATATATGTATGATCAAAGGGTAAATTAATTATAGGGTTGGGGATGGACTATTGCGTTTTCATCCTTCTTATTTGTAGGTCGTTTGTGGAGTACTGATCTCGAATAAATTTCCCTTTCTTTCCCATTTAATAAAGAACATCTTCAAATCGAGTTACTAGACTATCCACTCATCAGCCTAAGATAGGGCACTGAACTCCAGCTCTATATTAGGAAAATATGCCCGTTTGATGTGAGAAGAATAGATATATGGCTATATACACATGCAGCCGATCGAATATTGGGAGTTGAGAGATCATGAGTATGAAAACTTTTCCTTGTAAATGCCTTATATGAGAGTGCTGATTAATAATCATAAGTGCGTGCTCGACATAAGATCTCAAATTTGCTCCGTAATGTGGTGGTTCCATTTTTCCATTTTGACGGTGTACCCGAAGAGCTCCTGAGCTGGGTGCAATGAAAAGTTAAGCGGTGATAGAATGCCGTTTCGTCCCACGTAAAAAGCATAAGAGGTATTGTATGACTTGACTAGATAATATCTCAAAAATAATACTGGGCTCGAAAATGTGTCACATAAGATACGAATAAGCATAACAGTACTTATATGTAAAAGAAAGAATAAACCTAACATGAACTAGGTTGTGGAGTATATATCAACCCAAATTTGATCGGCAAGAAAATAAAGTGGGTAGGGAAAATAAAAATCAAGGTTTATCCATGCAACCCGATTCTACATTTGTACGTATGCAGTTGTTGGGGTATTATTTTTGTTGGGTGCTCATTTTGATAGTTGTAAACTCTTCTAAAACAACAAGAAAAAATGTGTCTCCCAAGATATGTATTAGCCTTATCGAGTGCTGGGTTGCCTGGACAATCAAACATCACCCAAAGGTAGGATAGGAGTTCGCAACACCCAATCACGGTCGACTGCAGTAACCATCCGAGGTGCAGTCCAAAAAGTATCGCTAAAGATCAGTAGCTATTGCTAAGAAACAAAATTTTCATAGTTCAACTTCATTTTTTAGCGACAGAGTAAAAGTTTATGCGTGAACTAGACTTGTGCAGAGAGCTAATTTTGTTAGTGTTCTTGTTAGCACTAATGACTTCGATCCTCATAAAATTAAGAAGCCTTATATAGGGTTGGTGGTTCAAAAGACTTTCTGTTCCATTACCTTTGCTTCTTCATCTTTTCCAAAGCCCACGCATATTAGCAGTACTTGTTAGCATTGATAAAATTTTGAGTTAATATCCCTAAACTGCTTGGGGTTAGGACTTATTTCAGGCGTGTCGACTAAATATTGACTATATTATATACGTCATTTGACTGGACAATATACAGATGGGATAACAAATTCTACATAATGACTCATTTAATCCTTGTATGTCTTAAATTTCCGTTTCGCATGTCGCTGATTTAATTCATCTCCCTTTCTTTCTTTTTTGCTTATCGCTTCAAATCTTTTCTTAATGTCTCCTCCTCCTCCTCCTCTGCTTGGTATTGCTCTTCGCCTTCACAATTCATTTTCGTTTCTCTTTTTTCCTATTTAGTTCATTTATTTTCCCTTTAATTTCTTATCTTCGTAGTCACCATCACAATTAGCATCACATCTGCACATGCAAAGAACTCTGCCCTTTTTATTTATTTGTTGCTATGAACGGGTGCAAATAAGTATGGACGTCCCTGCATGTGTGCCGGTATGTGGCTGCGGCTTACTCACTGAATCGCTTCAATAGGATCGATCCCTAACAAGATCGCTATCCTTGGCGTCTATCCGAGTCAAACCGATTCACGGCTGTATGTGGTAGTTGTTGAATTATACATCGAAGATCTTGATGTGTGAAATGAAATTCTGCAAATGTGTGGGGATTTGATTGTAGTGAGTCAACCCAAATAAAAAGGGATGAAGGGTAGTGAGTCGATATCCTGAATTAGTATTTTAGAAATAACGTATGCTTACATGAGCCACGAATGTATGTGATACAGATGGTGCTATAACGTACGGGGATACTTGTTACAAGTCTTTTAGATTTTGGATTGACTGATTACATTTCAAAAGTCGGTGAAGTTGACTGAGATTATTTGTGACTTCTAGGAGTTTACACTAAAATTTCAGGTGGTACCTTGGTAGCTATTCTTGAAGAAATCTAGTCCGTAAATATTACGAACGACCTGTTAGTTGAATCTCTTGCCGTTTTGTATTGGGTCGGCTTATTCTTCTTTTCAATATAATTCTGAATTGAATACTAAACTTCAACATGGTATATATCATAATTGCCACTATATATTCCTATCCTTATGCTATGATCCAATGTCTCGTTCTTCAAAACAATGTCCTTTATTCTCATCTTCGTGCCCTAACTTAGGTCGACGTTCTCGTGGTCACATTCAATGTGAGGGAGGATGCATGTAAATGTGTAACATCATGCTTTTGAGTTATACATAGATTCTAACACAACTATTCTAATCTCAAGTTAAAAGAGATGTTGCTTCAATGGCAAAACCTTATCCTCTGCAACAAGTCATTTAAGCTAGCACAAAAAGTACCATCATATACTTGTTTCTCATTATCTTGTATTAACTTCTTGTTCATTATCTTCTATATTATATTGGCAAACAGTGACATTGGTACTAAAATATAGTGCATTTTGAACCTTTAGGTTTATCAAAAGTTGCACCAAAAATTCTCACGTTTAACCACTAAGCCGTTTCATTGTCTTGCAATTTTATGAAACTAGCCATGTAACACTAGTCAAACTCCGGAAGTTAATCAAATGTTTATTAAAACTCTTAAAAGTATATTAAGAAATGAAGTATAACATGACGCAAAAAATGATTAGCATCTGATAAAGATATACCTACTATTACTAAAAATACGATTAGTGTTGGTATGAGAAGTTTTGTCTACAGAGAGTGTTTGTCTGCAGAGAGTGTTGTCCTTGTCTTTAAAAAAGAAAATTAGCATTCGTTTTCATCAATATTAACTTGATTAAAATGCCAAAAGTTATTTATACATGCATTACTCTCGTCTCCAGCAAATTTGTGCATATCAAAGCCTCGTTTGTGGTAGTTGATTGGATAACTCCCTCGAAAAATGGTTAATTGCGGAAATATACCTTCCAATATGGCACGTTTGGAAATTATGTCACAGACCTTCCAAAATAGCATTTTTATCCAACAACTTATGGCACAATTCTGGTGTCCACACCCTATTAGTTTTTCCGTTAAGTGAGAGGGTATTTTGGTAAGGTCACTTTTTGCCAGGGTTTAAAAATGCAACCCTAACAAAACGCTAGGAGATAATATTGCAAAAAAATACATGTTTACTTGAAGGGGAAAGTGAATCTTCATCCACTCCCCCCCCCCCCCCCCCCCCCAAAAAAAATAAAATAAATCAAAATGCGCAGCACGCGCACACACTCACGACCTCTGACCTAAAACACCATTAGCTCAAAGCTTCTTTCTTCTTGTACATTGCACACTCATGGCTGAAAGTAGCAACAATAGTTTCAAAATTTAGGAAATCAAACCACTCCACAAATTTATCCATGCCCACCGACCAACAATAATCTGAGTAGAAGACTTGTGGGATGTGCTCACACAAGGTAGCTACTTACACTCGTAATTTGATAATCATATGGAATTTTGATCTTAGCTAGTGTAGGATTTTTAATATGGATGTAGGATGAAAAAAAAATGTAAGTTCTTCAAGTGGTTTGATCCTAATGTTTGCGATTAAGTAATGATGTTTGGGAGGTTGGCTTTGAAGAAATTAGATGAG
Source organism: Escallonia herrerae (assembly GCA_033070095.1). Classification (NCBI taxonomy): domain Eukaryota; kingdom Viridiplantae; phylum Streptophyta; class Magnoliopsida; order Escalloniales; family Escalloniaceae; genus Escallonia; species Escallonia herrerae. The sequence goes on along the minus strand of JAVXUP010002090.1, from coordinate 54,083 downwards.
AGGCATGTACAACATGATGAACTGTACACGATGACTACACAATTGCAATTGAGGAACCAAGAACTGGAGATGAGGAAGTCTGAGTTCGAGAGGAGGAACCATGGAGCTGCTCATAAAGAACTCAATCTTGAAGAAATTGACTGTGGTCTTGTGTACAACTGTAGTTGTATTCGTAGGGTTTAAGTTTGGGGAAAAAGATGTGTAAACACTAGCAAGTTATTGTATTTGCCCTAGTTGTATGCAACCTAATGTATTTGCCATAAATATTATCAATCTAGCAGCTATTTGTTCGCTTAAACATCTATTTTTGACAACTCTACAGTCATTAATCAAACGTAACCACATATGTTTAACACTAAGCATCCAACCCATATAACAAAAGAGTCACTAATATTAGAACTTACTCATCCATTTTGGTACAAAAGTATCCAAGTTACATCAATGGTGAAGAAAAAACAATAAGCATTTACATAAACAACGACCTTAAAGACCTAGCCAAATGTTACCATATACAAAAAGGAGGACCTCTATCTACCCATATATGTTCACCATATACCGCAATATATGCACAAAGTTTGATCCTTTTAAAACAGGCCAAATGTTCATCCTGTTCCACCACTGTGTGGAAAAAAAGAAAAAAATGGTCCTTAGAACTGCCAAGTATATAACATTCATAGTACTGTATCTGCACAAAAAATGGCCTTTTAAAACAGCCCTATGTTTCCAATGTATCCCCAACTTTTCTTCACAAAAATGGCCGTTTACAACTGGCGATATAACCCAAACTCCATCAAGAAAAGCCAAGTTACAAATACTTATTTATGCAAATTACCAAACTACTAACTTACCCACCTACATCACTTCCATACCTTTCTCCCATTCCCATTCCCATTCCCACTCCCTTTACCCTTGCCTCTTACTACTTTCTTACCACTAGTAGTGCCCTTCCTTTTCTCCTTGCTTTGATTGAAGCTTCTAGTATGAACATCAACAACTTGCAAGGATAAGGTGATTCCACCTGCTTCTCCCTTCCAATAGTGTTGAGCAACCTTCACCGATGTTGACCTCGTTTTCTTCATCACTGCTGGAGGTTCTTGCGTAAAATTTTGGCATCGTAACTATGATTGGGGGTGCATTACCTGCATGAACTCCACAATGTAAGAAAATAAAACTACAACCTCTATTTTTGTGCTTAAGTGGCAAGATGTTCTTACCACTTCTGATATTTGAGAAACATTTATGCAGCCATATGTTGCATGCCCAGATTTTCTTGTGACAAGTCAATAAGTGGCTTGACTTTAGCTTGACTATCTAATATAACCATAGGTGCACTGTGCTTCACGTAAGCTTTTATGACCCTATTGTCTTTTACGTTTTCAGTCAAGACTAATCTGATATGTCCCCAACAATGAAAGTCCTTAATTTAAGGTGCAACCATGCATCTTAGAATAAAAATCTGGCCACATACTTCTCTTGTTTCTCCATATCTATTTTATACCTTAATTTCTCACTACAATCAACCAACTCAAGCAAAGACATTTGATTAGGATCACAATAGTTGAAATCAGCAGCTTTTCCACCTAAATAAACTATAACAAGGCGGTTTCTACATTCACCTCCATGGTGCAACTCAATAGTTAATAATTCAAAGTCATGTTCTGTATTCAATTGAATAAAAATCGCAAGTTTAAATTTGTCGAAAGTCCATTACAGAAAAGCCCTATTTTTCCAATTTCATTTCAACAGCCACAACAGAAACCCGAATTGTAAGATGTTATCTAATAGGAAAAGAATGAAGGACTAACCATATTCTGGAAGCCCGTAGCCTTCTCGTTGAACCCCCACAATCGTCGTGATTTCAGAGGGAAGATAGCCCTAGTCGTGATTGAAGATAGCACTACCCTCCCCAAGATTGTTTCTAGTGCTGTACACCCTGCCCTGAAGTGATCCCCTCTGTGTTGGAAATGACCTAAGACAGAGAGTGTGGCTCTCTTATGCCAAATACCCGTCATTTTTTCCTCCAACCCATGCCCTACAATTTAACGCAGATGCCCTCAATATATTGGGATGTATTTTTGTAAACTCTAGTTTTTTCCAATAAGTTGGATGGAAGCTAAACATTTGCAACATTCGCCATAGTTTGCTGGATTAAAGAAAAAAAAATACTATTTTGGAATGTTTGAGACATAATTTGCAAACATGTCATATGTGAGGGTATATTTTTGCTATTAACCCCCGTAAAACTTTAAGTAACCAACAAAGACTTTACTATTTGTCTTGTTTAGTGGTCCAATACTTACCCTTTGAAAACCTCTCGTTGCTTTGCACATTGATAATTCTATTTTCTTCTCGCCATTAAAATTTTGGTGTTTCTTTTTCTATGTCTGCATGTAATGGTTAGGTCAAGAATGTTTCATGGAACGAAAAATATCATAATCCCTTCTTATCCTTATTGCAAATCACTAATTCAAGGAAAATATACAGATACACAGCACATAGTCAGACATCATATTGTGTAGTATACTATTGACTTAATATTTGTGACAATTAGGACTGTAAATGAACAGAGTTGTTCACGAACCGCTCGTAATTCATTCTCTAAAAAGCTCGTTCATGTTCGTTTGTATAATATACAGACCGAACATGAATAAATTTTTAGAGCTCGTTTATTAAACGAGTCGAGCATGAACATTTATAAATATTCATGATTGTGTTTGTGAACATAGTGTTCGTATAATAAATTAATATTTTTATAATTAGAACATAGTTAATTGCTAATATATCCATGTAAAATAAACTTAAAAAACTTGATAACCTAAAACCAATTAACTAAAAGACCAAGCCTAAGTATAAACCCAAATACAAGCCAAGCCCAGACTAGCCAAGCCCAAGTCCAAGTCCAAAAAATAACCTCCAAACCCTAATACCCTTATTCTTCCAAACCTTATCCTTGGCAGCCACGCCTCTATCTTCATTTTTCTCATAGACTCACAATATCACCTAGCCGCACTGTGCTCTCCCATCCCATCCCCTCCCTCGTCTCTCGCTCTCGCTCTCGCTCTCTCTCTCTCTCTCTCTCTCTCTCTCTCTCACACTCACACACACACACACACACACACACAAACACAGGTCGCTCATAGCTTCTCTTTCTCTTTTCATAGATGCACATCACGACTACAATGATCATTCTCAGTTTGATCCATCCCGAGAAAGAGGCAACCGCCTGTGCAAGATTAGCAGTAGAGCTCTACTCCAATCGAGCTATTTTCTTATATGTGCAATAACCAGTGCCCCAAGATCTGCAATTAGTAATGCAGCTCGTCTGTCTACGATGCCGTAATCGCCTATCTTCAATGCCGTCGTCTCCCTCGCCGACGCATGTATCATCCCATTTCTAATTTCTTCATCACCAGTCGATCAAGATTTGTTTTTGATTCTACATCTCTTCTTGTATCTTCTGTAATATTGTTTCTGATTCATTATAGCTTGATTAGATTAAAGGATTTGAAGATTTTTTTGCAAATTTTAGGGATTTGGTTGGAAGTTCAACATGTGCACGAGCTGAGTTCCAAACTCAAGTTCCGCTCGTATTGTAAAATGAGTCAAACAATTCGAGCCCAAATTTTATAGTCACGAACTTGAGCCGAGTTCAAACATCAATGTTTTGGTTCTTAACGAACTCGAGCTGAGCTCGAACATACTAAAATTTAAACGAAAAAAGTTTGAACACACCTATGTTTGGCTTGAACTCGGTTCGCATACAGCCCTAGCGACAGTAGAATGATATAACAGGTATAACATTTTGATTAAAAATCGATCATGATATTTACATATCCCGTTCATATTGTAAATTCTTATATATAATTTTATCTTTAGCTTTATAAAGTTTTTAAAGTGTTAAAAACCATAAACAAATCCGGATACGTTACTAGCCATAGTTACCAAGTAAAAATCTAAATGGATTATAATTGTGATTCAAATTCAATAGGGCTTATAAGTATGGACTTTTATTACTTTCTTATTATTCAAATCCAAAGAAATTTAGTAGAATGATCAAATATATGTTCATCCCCCCCCCCCAAATTCATAAAGTCAAATTAATAAGCAAATCATGCTGATATTCTTTTATTTATGTATTAATCCATAACTTAATTATAGTTTCCCCAATCACCCCTCGCTTGTAGGGATGACAATGGGACGGGTCGGATGCGGATCTTATAGGATCCGTACTCGCCCCACTATTTCTGAAACCCCAGCCCGCCCTGCACCCGCCCCGTACTTTGTTATATAATTTCAATACCATATCCCACCCTAAAATACTTTAGAAAACTGTCCCTACCCCGCCCCTCCCTCAAGCCCTTGAAACCCCTCCAAACAAATAGAATGGAGCAAACCTTCGGGATTGGAATCAGTGACCGGAGACTGAAAATTCAACGGCAGCTTCAAATGCTTCCTTTCTTAAACAGATCATCCATGGCCACCATAAATAATTTTTTTTAACAAAGTATATGAGAACAATGTTCATTACAATAGCTTATAATCCGATTTCTACAAAAAAAATTAGAATTTCTAGAGTCAAAGACAAGTGGCGACGCCACGTTCCACGATGGAGGCATTCGATACACCGTTGCAGCAATCAAAAGCGGAAGAGCTTCGACCACGGACTAGAGGTTTCACATGGTGGAGATGGGTAAGTGACCGGTGGAGATGAGCGATACCTTGATAGTTCATTATTAGTACATTTGAAGTGCTTCTGCTTTCGAGCGAATCAAGGAGTCGACTAAGTAGTTCAAGTCATCGTGCGGCATATAGAGGAGACAACTGTGAGGTGTTTGGTCTGTGGAGGCCGTAGAGAGAAGGGAGAAGGGATATCGTATAAAGGAGAAGATGTTGGCTGCTGAGAGGAGAGAGGCCGAGAAAGAGAATGTATTGGGAGGGTCTTTGTCCACCTTTTATACTATGTAGATGGACGGTTGGGATTGCACAGATTTAGGATTAAGATAAAAACTAAATATAAAACATATACGGGTCGGGTCGGCTCAGATAGTGGGGCGGTTAGACTAAATACTAAACCCAACCTGCACCCGTTAAATGTTTAATTTTTAGATAACATACCCGCTCCATAACCCGGTTAAAGGCCAAAAAATCTGTTCTTATAAGATCGGGGAGGATCGGATATCAGTCGGTTGCGGATCAAATTGATATCCCTACTCACTTGCATTTGTTTTCTGTACGTTGCACCCAACTTCATTTTTGTAAGTTATGGTCATTGTCGCTAAAGGTCCCAAATAATACCACTCATACTAACCATCGCTAAAAATTCAATAATATCACTTACAAGAACTGCCATTAAAAGAATAATTACACTACTTTCCCCTTAAAGATATTTGTCCTCGAAATTTGGTGTTTCTTAGATTGCAACTTTTAATCATGTCTGATTCTAGATATCCACCAATCGACATAACACCTCAAGTGCTTATATAACTAGATGCATTTAAATGGTTGGCAAATAAACACAAATACAGTTTCAACTAACTTATAACTAAAGACTTCAACGTTAGAAGTTGCCAGATATGCATTTAACACATTTTTCACCCATCTATAAAGATTATCTTAAATATCAATATCTTAAAATATCTGGACATTTTACTCGTTTCCCATTTTATCATTAAATAATTGCTAAACACCAAACAAGTAACAATCACCAATAGTCCAAGTAAAGAATCACAATTGACCGTGAGCCCAATTTGACACGGGGGTATTGCAGCAAATATGCATTGTAATTGAGATGCATATGCATGAAGATTGCTCTAAAAACGTTATGAATCCATCTAAAGGATGTTAATAGTCTCTCAACTACCTTTATCTCGCATAATTTCTATAGAACGTAAAAAGGTGTACATCGATTTGATGCCAATGATAACTCATCTCCTATCATGGTCTTATAACCCACCATTCTTTTGAAGTAAAATCAATTACTTTAGTAAAGATTCAAGTTAAAATTGAGATGTATCTGCATAATGATTGCTCTCAACCACCATCATCTCGTACAACTTCTGTAGAACATAAAAAGACGTACATTGTTTTGATGCCAATGTTGGCCATCTCCCTGTCATCTGTCTTACCCACTATTCTTTTGAAGTAAAAAGATTATATTGGTAAAGGAGGGGAAGCTGGGTGAAGTAGTTAAATTGCCCGATCCTTCCTTGGAGAAAGGGCTTTGTACTGTATCCAAATTTAAATCGATCCATTTGGTCTAAACTAATAGGTTTAAAGTTTAACAGTTAACAAATTAATACTTATCTTTGTGCCAGCGTCCATATAGCCGTGATTTTTTTAACTTTAGCTTCAATTATTTTTTCTTACTTTCCGGTATTTATATCTATACCATATTCTAATTTGATGAGCACAATTGTCATCATGAATGTATCACAATTGTCCTTAATTTCATAAAATGTTTTCATATTATACTTGAGAAAGATGTTATTACGAGATTGATATTTAACACATTTATTCTTTAGGAATTGCGGCAATGGAAACCTAGTAACTCCTAGCCCACAAGGTATGGAAAATGTTTATCTATTTGCAAATACACGACCACCACTTAGAAGTTAGAACTAATATTGTTATTAGGGATTTCCTTTTTAATGCAAAAGGATTAGGTGTTGTAGACTAAACAACAACCATGCTGTTAGTCAATTCCAATCCCATCACTACAATCTTTTGTCACATAGAATACTTTAGTGGTGTTTTTTCAACCGCTCCTGTTACCTATTACTACGGGCAAGTGATGAACACACACACACACACACTTCGAGGAAGGTAAACACAATGCTTTTGTGTGAAGATGACCATCACGCAAGCCATAAAAGGTGTCCCTTGTACGACTGATAGGGTCTAGTCAAATAAAAAATTCTAGTCTAATAATCCAACGAATTAACATGGACCGTCGATCCAAAAAAAGTGAGTAGACCATGGGTTAGGAGTAGAGCCTAGTTATAATACCAGGTTAAACCTTGGTATCCAACTCAAAAACATGCTATAAAGGAAGAATAGCCCACTAAGTACGAAAAACTATTTAAACCCCGATGTATAGTCGATATGAGACTAACATATCGTAAAAATCCTATTCATCCTTAACATATCATAAAATTCTAGGAAAAATCGCACAATAGGATGAAAAATGCCTAAGTCACATCTCAGATGCTATTTACTTGAGAAAATACTAGTCCCCTTTTATTCTACACAAAGTAATATCAAATATGCCTTCCAAGAAAAAATAAGCGACTTTCTACTGATCATTGTAAAGCAGTGACTAGACAGAAATTTTCTAATACAGAGAACATTAAAAAGTTTGGAGAAAAAATAAAGCCTGCGAATAGGGTATAAATGAACTGAGCTGTGGACGAACAACTTATGGCTTGTTCCCTTTAGAGCTCTTCCACGTACGTTTGTGTAAAATATAAACTGATTATTGAACACCTTCAAAGTGTTTACGAATAGGTTGATGAACGGTTCACCTGCATAATAAAAACATATTTTTATGTTTAAAGGGTGCAAAAATGTTCTAATATGCACGAATATTATGTTGAAAGCATGGAGGCCTGAACTCAATTTGCTTAAAATTCAAGAGCAATACATACCCAAAAAATTCTTGCACTGTATAATTTTAGTTTGCAATTCCATACTTAAATGGCCCAAGTCATAAACTTATTGTACAACTCGAAGCCCAAGCGTGCAAGCCCAACTCCTCTCCCCTTATCCATTTAGAAAACCCCAACACCCCCTTCATTCTCTTATAGCTGCACTCTTTCTCCCCCTTCCCTCTCTTCTGACTACGCCTCTTCTTTATTTCTTCTCACACACCTCCTACACAGATGCGCCCCCCCCCAAACGATATTCCTCCACATATATATACATGCACCTCTTTGTCACAGACATGCGCTCGCGCAGACACACTCGCACACACACATACATACTCCTCGACAGATACATGCACGCACATAACCCGAAAATTGAATTGGATCTGGCATCCTCTCCGAATCTTCAATCTTTGTGAAGATACAGAAATTCGTAAGCTACAGTTTCTTCTCCGTTCATTGATTCAGAGCATTTTTTTGACAAACAAGCCGAGCCAAGCTTGAGCTTTGTGTTGACGAACTCAAGCCGAGTTCAAACATTCATACCTGGCTCTTAACAAAAATTAGCGGATCTTAAACATCCTTGAAAATATACGAATAAAGCTCAAAGATGCCTCTGTCCGGCTTGAATTGAGGTTCTTATATAGCCCTTACCCTCAAACATATTATGATATACCAATAGGTACCTTGAATAATGAATCCATGCTTGCACCTTTTCCCTCAATTACGGTCTCACTTGTCACAAAAAAGTAAGTTGTGCTCCGGGCTCGTGACCTTTGCGCTACAACCTGCATTTGCGAACTCATTTAGATGCACACTTTACTTTATTAGAACAATATAATAAACTTTTCCTCCTCTAAGCTAAAGAAATGAAGAATTGTATTCATTAGTGTGTCTTTACAAAATGGCAAAGCATGCTTTTATATACTGCACAACAATCAGTTTAAATCCTAAAATCAAGCTAATCTAGATCCAAGAATCAAATTAATTTAGATCCAAGAATCATACTAATTTAGATCCTAAAATCAAGCTAAAATTAAGCTAATATGAGATTATTCTCCTTTACTCCCCCTCAAGTTGGAGCATGAATATTTGAAATGCCCAACTTGCCCAGTAAAATGTGGAAGCGTTCCTGACCAAGTGCCTTGGTGAAAATGTTTGCAAGCTGATACTGAGACGAAATTGGTCGAGGTAATAAAGCTTTGGACTGAGTGTGGTGTTGAACAAAATGACAGTCTATTTCAATGTGCTTTGTGCGCTCATGGAACACTGGGTTGGCCACAATGTGTAATGCAGCCTGATTGTCACAAAATAAGGAAACTGGATTTTGATGAGAGACCCCTAAATCAGAGAGGAGTCGAAGAAGCCAAATAATCTCACTTGCGGTGGTAGCCATTGCCCTGTATTCTGCCTCAGTGGTGGAACATGAGACTATGGATTGTTTCTTTGAACGCCAGGAAATGGGTGAAGATCCCAAAAACACGATATACCCAGTGGTAGATTTGCGAGTTGTTGGGCAGCCAGCCCAATCGACATCGCAATAAGCACGTAGTGATAGAGAACTGTTGGAGGAGAGCAAAATACCTTGACCGGGCGAATTTTTGAGGTAGCGAAGAACGCGTATGGCAGCATCATAATGTGGTCGTCTTGGCTTGTGCATGAATTGACTTAGGATGTGAACTACATAACTTATGTCTGGAAGAGTGATCGTGAGGTAGAGTAATCTGCCAATGAGACGTCTATACTGTCCTGGATCATCACATAGTTCTCCTGAATTAATAATAAGTTGATGTTGTTCAGCCATGGGTGAGGAAGATGGCTTGCAACCTGTTAGACCACATTCCGTTAAAATGTCAAGAACATATTTGCGTTGGCTTAACACGATGCCATCAGAAGAATGTGCCACCTCAATGCCGAGAAAGTACTTGAGTTTACCGAGATCCTTAATATGGAACTTAGTATCCAAGTAGTGTTTTAGCCAAGAAATTTTAGCTGAATCAGTCCCCGTGACAAGCACATCGTCAACATAAATAAGGACAGCAAGAAAAGATCCTTTACGAGCGAAGGTGAATAAAGAATGATCAGATTGAGACTAAATAAAACCGACTACAAGTAAGGACTGAGTAAACTTGTGATACCAATTGTGTGAAGCCTGACGAAGCCCATAAAGAGACTTTTGAAGACGACACACACGATTCTCCCCCTGTTTAGAAAAACCTTGAGGAATCTTCATGTATACTTCCTCTTCTAGATCTCCATGCAAAAAGGCGTTGTTGACATCCAACTGATGGAGTTCCCATTTCTTTATTGAAGCAATGGCAAGAAGACACCGTACCGTAACTAGTTTGGCAACTGGTGCAAATGTTTCATGAAAATCTAGACCTTCAATCTGGTTGTATCCCTTAGCCACAAGTCGTGCTTTGTATCTCTCCACAGTGCCATCTGGGTGGAATTTGACTTTATATACCCACTTAGAATCAATGGCACGTTTCCCAGATGGTAATGGCATAAGTGTCCAAGTGTTATTAGCTTCCAAAGCAGAGATCTCCTTGGCCATGGCATCCCTCCAATGAGCATGTTTCACTGCCTGAGAAAAGTATTTGGGCTCATCGACAAAAGAGATGGCCGCTAAAAATGCAGTGTGAGTTCTAGAAAATTTGGAATAAGAAATATTATGGGACAAAGGATATACCGTCGAGTTAGCAGATAGAGAGGAAGAGTGCGAACTAGATGAAGGCGGGGCAAGGGATGGTGGCAATGTATAATTGTACCCAAAAAGATTCTTGGACACCTGTCTTGTGCTCTTAGAAGGCACAACCAGAGGTTCATTTACAGGTAAGGCAGATTGCTCAGTTCTGATGGGTGACTGTATGGTAGATGGTGTCAACTCAGCAGATCCTGGTGCTTGATCCAAGGGTATCTGGTCTTGGGATAAGGATGATCCAAGAGACAGGGGTTCAAGGTCGACGTTGTGGGGTGAGTTTGATCTAGTTGGCACATCACTGGTCTGAGTTGATTTACTAGTTTCACCTGTGGGTGCATGGCTAGCTGCTTGACATTCCCAATCAACTGGAAGATGATCTGTTAACCCAAAAGGAGTGTGGCAGGCTTGTAGGTCAGCAATATTATCCTTTTTGTCAGCAAAAGGAAATATGCTTTCAAAAAACTGAACATCTCTTGAAGAGTAAATCACTTTGCTCTCCAAATCATAAATCCTATATCCTTTCTGCCCATTGGGATAACCAACAAAAATGCCAGACTTACTTCGAGGGGCGAACTTATCATGTGGCTTGCCATTCATGTGCCCATAACAGAGACATCCAAAAGTTTGCAAATGATCATAGTTAGGTACCTTACCAAATAATACTTCATAAGGTGTTTGGTTTTGGAGCACAGAAAGTGGCATGCGATTAATTAAGTAAGCAGCAGTAAGTACGCACTCCCCCCAAAATCTGTCTGGAAGTTTGACCTGGAATCGTAAAGCTCTAGCTACCTCTAAGAGATGTCTGTGCTTTCGCTCCACCACTCCATTTTGTTGCGGTGTATCCGTGCAGCTTGTTTATCTGTCCATTCCATTCTCAAAATAATGATGTAATAATTCATGATGTCCAAATTCAAGACTGTTATCAGTTCTAAAAACCTTGATTCTGGTGTTAAATTGTGTCTTAACCCAGTTGAAAAACATCAAGAGGTAGTGTAGTGTCTAGTTTCAGACTTGAACTTCATGAGAAAAACCCATGTGGCTCGACTATGATCATCAACAATCGTGAGAAAATAATGTGACCCAGAATGAGAATTAGTACGGTATGGACCCCATATATCACAATGGACTAAATCAAAGTTGTGCATCGATTTATTTTTGCTATGTGGAAAAGGCAATCTAGTTTGTCTGGCCTTGCAACAAGCATCACAAAATAAAAGTTTTGGCGAATTGAAAGTAACAGGTAAGTTGGAAACCAGCGAGATACGGTTCATTAGTAAATGCCCTAAACGACGGTGCCATAAATCCGCAGTGTTATGTCCTTTTGACAGAAGCGCCTTCCCCGCCCTCGTTGGTTCCAAATGATATAAGCCATTTCGCACTCTACCCACTCCAATCTGCTTCCTCGAGAGTAATTCTGTATCACACAAAATTCAGATCCAAAAATTAGAACACAGTTGAGATCTCGAGTCAATTTACTGACTGATAATAGGTTAAAACAAAAATTAGGCACTCTCAAAACTTGTTCGAGATGCAAATTGGGGCCAAGATTTACTCGTCCCAAAGCATGAACTGGGACGGTATCACCATTGGGAATTTGAATCGGGGGTACACCTGGATTTGTATAAGCATCGGGCATAGTATCAAGTTTACAGGATATATGATCAGTGGCCCCTATATCAATAATCCACGAGTCTGGCTTACCAGATATATTTTGTGAGGTCATATTTGCAGAAGGCCCATTAGTGGCTCCTGATTGGCGGCCCAAAAGATCAGCAAGTCTTTGCATTTCACTAGGTGTGAAGCTTGGAAATGACACAGACTCGTCGGATGTGGGAACGAATTGCTGTGAAACCCTTGTTTCTGGTACTGTGTCTCCGGCAGTGCGCGACCATGTTTGATATGCAGCGCTGTGATTTGGAAATGGTGCGGATGCATCGGCAGTAGCTGCAAACGGCTGCGCAATTGCCGTCGACGATGCTGTGCCTCCGGATGCGCGAAGCCATGGCTGATTTCCTCCTCTTAGTTTGGGTCGTCTCCATCCAGGTGGATATCTGATGATCTCATAACAGTTCTCTCTAGAGTGATTGGATCGATTACACTGGGTACAGTGTAATCCACCATGCCGTCTTTCTCCAGAATTTTCACCACGCCGGTCAATTTTCTGGTCACCTCCATGCCGCATATGTGGTGCTTTAGCCAATAGAGTTGTGGCCTCGATAGTAGGGACACGCGCAGCAGCGACCACTTGCTGTTTTTCTTCTTGGGCAGCCACGACATATGCTCTCCCAAGTCCTGGCAATGGATCGATGCTCAGGATTTGGGATCGCACCGTCTTGTAAGTATCATCCAATCCCATCAAAAAATCGAAGACTTTCTCTTCTTCTCGCATTTCCTGCATTTTCTTTCCGGCACCATAAGTACATACAGGTATAGGTCTAAGATTATGTAGTTCATTCCACACACCTTTTAACTTACCATAGTATGTAGAAATAGCAGATTTCTCTTGTTGTAGTAGAGCAATAGATCGCTTCAGGTCATACACTATAAGTGCAATGCCCTGAGTAAATCGTTCATCAAAATCGCACCAAATTTTGCAGTGTCTGCATGTGCGGCACCAGTTTGTAATTCTCTAGAAAGAGAATTGACGATCCATGATTTGACCACTGCATTACACTAGATCCATGATTGAAAATCCCTGGAATGAACATCGAGTTTTGCTATCAACCCGTCGACGAACCCTGCCTTATTTTTGGATTGGAGCGCTGTCAACATGTTACGTCTCCAAGTGAAATAGTTCTCTCCATTTTCACTTAGAGGTTGTGTAACGAAGATCAAGCCTGGATGATCAGACGGATGCAAGTAGAACGGAGATTTGGTGTCAATTGCGATGTTTTGAACATTCGCAACGGGCGCCAAACCCCCATGAACATAACTTGCAGATTCGTCTTCCATGACTGAGAAATTGAAAAGAAATGCCTGTGCTAGAAAGATGGCTCTGATACCATAAAGAAATGAAGAATTGTATTCATTGGTGTGTCTTTACAGAATGACAAAGCATGCCTTTATATACTGCACAACAATCAGTTTAAATCCTAAAATCAAGCTAATCTAGATCCAAGAATCATGCTAATTTAGATCCTAAAATCAAGCTAATCAAGCTAATATGAGATTATTCTCCTTTACAAGCAATGTGAAAATCCACCTTATGACCCTTAAGATTTCTCCCTTTTTTCCCCTTTCTGTAGCTAACTTTGGGTTCCTTGATCTATTTAACCACCTGAAAGTAAAATTCTTGTTGGTCCCTATCCCTTGAAGTGTATTCCATAATTAAGAATCAACAACTGAAAAATTTTCAACAGGGGTTACAGTTATTAATCTTCCAGTTCCGGATATACTGTCATGTCCACCTTTCTTTTCCAGTTACGCAAATATGCTACCCAGTGCTTGTCGCACTAAATTAAGTTTTTTTAACGTCACCAACATGTATTAATTTTTTAAGTCAGTCAACGCACTAAATTAAGTTTTCTAACGTCACCAATATGAATTAATTTTTTAAGCCATCACTGACTTGGTTAACACACCTAATTTTTATTTGGTATCCTAAAATGACTGCAACCATTTCCCAATCACAAGCGCCCATTGATGTTATTGTTTTATTGGTTTGCTGACAGCATTGCTTCACCTGCCAGAAAACTAACTCAGATATGAAATGTTTGTTATAGCTATCGTATCTAACATTTAGGAAGCAACAGAAATAGCTTTAATGATTTAATAGCATAAGCTTTCAACTGGACCAAGTCTTACTTTATGAATTCTACCATGCGTGCATCATTTTCTCGGTTAACAGGACAAAGTCTCACTTACGGAATTCTACAACTCATTCATTCCACTGATCGAGGTTGGCTTTACTTTATCTAAATTGATTATATTTGAAAGCTGTAGGCTGAGTTAGAGGGAAAGCATCCAAATAAGTAACGCTTAAAATGTTGGAATAGATAGAAAGTAATTTTCAAGTCTAAAGTCGACTTTACGGTAATTCTACATGCTTTCTTGTTATTAAAAGTGCATTTTGCGAAAAAAACCAACTAAACTTTTCAGCAACAAATGAGCAATGAGGTATGAGCAAATGCGGCGTGAATAAGGACGTGACAGTGTGCAAAGACATATTCTAAATGGAAATATGTGAAATGAAAATGTAGAAACTGCACCCACCCAAATGGAATATGAAAGCATCATATTTTTTAGAAGGCTTTTAATAAACTAATCTACTCTTATGAATGCTTTTGACAAGAAAAAGGTAAATACTAAATAAATCTACTTCTGTGAAGACTTTGTCAATAAATCTACTCTTTTATTGATGTTGATGATGTTGTTACATTGAGTTTGCATCAAATATAATATATGTAGAAAGTGACTACCACAAAATATAAGTACCTTAGACAAATTAAATACTAGTCCCCAAACAATAGGAACACTTTTTTACATAAGCTAACTTCTACGGCTAACTTCCAAACAATAAAACTAAGTTATTTTAAACCTGAATGTCCGTGAGTTTATGGTAAATTCACTATCGCTGCAGCCTTGCATTATCATTCAAACATCTGTATTGATTAACGAATAAACTTTGACTCCTACCCGGGTTGTAGGAATCTTCCTCCAACCCCGTGTATAGTGACAATAGATAATCGCTAAATATTTCTAGTGACTTTTCTTCTAACACTTTCAGCGACAATTATTAAAAGCACTTTTTAGTGTTACGAAATAAAAGTCACTAAAAACATTTAGAGACGATTGATTGTCGCTATATAGGAGGTAGCCTTGCATTATCATTCTAAATCCTTGAAATTTGTCTTTGTACAATGTTCCGCTATCATTTTAGTCCCTCCATGTGTTTTCCTTGCTAAAATTGAGGACTAGATTGGTTTTACATGTCTTTAAGGCAAAAATGACACTTGTCATGCACGCGACACCCCGTCGCTGTTGCATCCACCACTACAACCGCTGTTGCCGCGCCATCATTGCTGCACACCTTCCCCACCTCCCCCACTGCCTCTATGCCAATCGACTCCCTGCCAACCGTCACGATATCTAAAGCTTCTTCACACTACCTTCACACCCGCCTCCTCCTCCCCCTCTCAACCGTCACCGTCAACACCACCAAATCAATTCGCCACCATTAGCACCACTAATCTGCTAGTGCCAACACCGTACACACTGAATGAAAATAGAAATATAAAGGAAGTAATAATTAAGGGGAAAAAACAATAAAAAAGGAATAGGGCAGTGCCAGTATAGTGGAGAAGTGGTGATTAGTGGTGCTTGCGATGTAGCGGTGAATTTGGCAGCTTCACGGTCTAGATTTGGTGGTGTAGCAGCAGCGCTAGTGAGGGTTGAATGGTGTGGTGGAGTGATGGTGATGGGCTGGTGGTTGCGAGGATGGAGGAGAGAGGGAAGAGATATTGAGGACAAAGGCAAAACAACGACAAAGAGAAGAGAGAGGTGGATGGCTTTAAGGCGGCAGTAATTGACTATAATACATCCAAGTGTATACCAAAAATGCTAACAGAGGGACTAATTGATGACGGAGGATAGTATAAAGATTCGTATCAAGGCCGATTTGAGAGTACATAGAGTGAAATATAAAAAAGGACACAATACAAAGGGAACAATATAAATAACCTAAAATTATTTCGTGGTACCAACAATGTCAAACATATTTAACTTCTTTTGTAAGGTGATTCCATAACTTTGATGGAACCTTTAGCACATTCAAATGCTAGTTTCTTTTTTTTTTCAGAAATAATATCAACGAAAAGGAGTACAAGTTTAGGCTACTTAATAGCGTATAGAAGCTAATCTTTTGCCAAATCAATTGCTATCACCATTCTTCTCTGGTACAGAACTTCAGGTTTCAAACATATCAAACCCCGACACTAAGGGTCTGTTTGACACAGCTTTTTTTCAGTGGTCAATTTTTAAAGAGCAGCTTAAATTTTTTTTTTTTACAAAAAGAAGTGGGTGTTTGATAACTCTTTTTTTTTGAGTTTTTTTTTTTTGGTGTTTGGTAACTTTTTTTATTTTGACTTTTTTTTGTGGTGGTTTGCAGTGGCAGTGGTGGGGCGTAGCGGTGGTCGACGGTGGTGGTGGCCAGCGGTTGTCGCGGCAGTCGCTGCCGGGGGTGGTGGCCGGAGGTGGTTGCCAGCGGCGGTGGTGGCCGGAGGTGGCTGCCCGGTGGTGGTTGCCGGCGGCCGGAGGTGGCTGTCGGTGGTTGCTGTCTGGCTGCGATGCGCGGTGGCTGCCGGAGGTTGCTGCCGGCGGTGGTGGCCGGAGTGGCCTCCGGCCAACTGTGGTGGCCACCGCCTACTGCTGCCCGGTGGTGGCTGCCGGCGGTCAAAGGTGGCTGTGGTGGTGACTGCCGAAGGTGGCCGCCCGGTGGTGGTTGCCGCCGACCGGAGGTGGCTCTCGGTGGTTGCTGTCTGGCAGCGGTGGTGGCCGGAGGTGGCCTCCGGCCAGCGGTGGTGGCTGCCGACGGTCGGAGGTGATTGTCGGTGGCTGCAGGCGGTGGGTGCGTTGTGGTGGAGGTCTCAAAAAAAAAATTTTAAGTGAAAAAAAAGAGTTTTCTCCTCTTTTTTTACTCTACAATTTAAAAAGTAGGTTTTTAAATTGAAAAAAAAGAGTTACCAAACACCCCATTTTTTCTCAATTTTTAAAACTAAAAAAAAAGAGCAAAAAAAAACTCCGTCAAACGGCCCCTAACACGGCACTGTTTTTGCAGTGCCTCTCTACATGAGAGGCTTTTATTTGGGTTCCTTCCGCAACAATTAACAAAAAGCAGCGAGCTTTATCGGTTGAACTAACTAATACACATTTTCATCTTACTTGAGGTTGTGTTCGTTTTGTAATTACTCTTTGCATGCTCTTGCATAGTCCTTAAACTACCGTGGACCGTTAATGAACCCAAAATCTTCAATGGGGAATTCAATAAACCGCGTATTTGCTGCATAACCAAATTGGTTCGCATTATTGAATGTTTGGATATATGTTGCTGACTTTGTGCACGCAAGTGGATGACCGTGGACTTCAGTGTGTGTAAATACCAAGTCTAAGAGGACTGCAAATTGTTGGCGGGGATCCGACTAAGATTGCATTTGGTCAACCCAGAAGTTCATCAGCAACTACAGGAAATATTCTTCATCTTGTGCCACAGTGGTTCTAACAGACCGGCTTCTTATAGTATTTGCGAATCAAAAACTTTGGAATGTAAATCTTGCCTAAATGGCAAGCAATTTCAAGGAATTGTACCTCATGCTGAGTAGTATGTATCACCATGCAGAGCAGTTGACCCTTTCTAGATGAGCCTTATTAAACTGATTAGCCAACATGGTAAGCTGAGGTCAACGCCATGCATAATTGCTTCTCAACAAACTTGTGCTTTTAAATATTCCACGAAAAAAGGGAATTGGCAACAATTTGATGGTTTTAATTTGATTCTATCCAAGAATATTTCAAGTCGAGGTTCATTACATTTTTGGGTTGGATAATGTCATTGATCCATAACAGAGGGTCGTAATGGACGATCAATAAATATGACTCTCTAATGGATTGCTCCATTACTCTATCCTAGCTCAATAACTCGAGTTAAGTTAGGGTCCGTTTATAAAATATAGTATATCATAAAGTTTTAAAAAGTATATTAATGCGCACCACGTATCGCGAGATAAAAAAGACATTAAAATTATAAAAATAATTTATTTCATTACAAAGAATAACCTTTGTACCTAAATTAATCACGACTAACTTAAGTAAAAATATCAAAAAATGAATTCACCGGCATTACTCCTAACTTTTGATTATTAAATAGCATTGTTTGTTTTATTAGGATGCATGCAATTATCATGAGATATTGGCATGTGTATTAACCTATAATTTCTTTATATTGTAAGCCGAAGGCAAAGAATATATAGCGAAACAGTAGAGCCGCTAGTTACTTCTCTTCTTTAAGTTTTTGTTTTAAGTTATCAAGTAGTATTTCAAATGAATATTACCTTAGCACCCAGATTAATAGAATAGTCATGTTAGTGCCATCTAGAGCTAAAAAGCGAATATGATTGTAATTGTAATTAGAAATTATGGTGCTATCACGCATTCCTTTTGAATTGTAAATGTTATATACGAATTTAATTCCTTAACTTCAAAAGGATTTTAAGGTATTACATTAGTTCTTGAGGATATTGCAATGATTGACTTATGTATATTCCTTATCACTATCAAATAAATTATCACCTTTTATAAAAATAAATCTTAACAGAACAATCACATAGTATTCAATATATTCATATATATGTTTTTTATTTAATTCTTGTAAGATGATGGTGATGAGAAAATTCAATTGATGAAGATGATTTGTTCTTGTTTTGGTGTGTTTAAATTATTTTTGTCGCATCTTCTAATTGAATGCATTAATTTTGAACAGCTCATTGCTAACTGTTTGCATTAATTTTCAAGCCCTACCAGCTCAACTTTGATGACATTAGTTACAGAACTGGTCGAGCAGAAGGCTTGCAGGGAAGTTTTAGCTACCAAGTCAAGAGGTGACCGAGTCCAATGTCTTCCCTCATCATTCCTTCATGAAATTGCTTATTAAGCTTTCGTCCTCTTTCCATTTGGCATCTCATGTACTCTACACAAGAGGCGACCGAGTCCAATGTCTTCCCTCATCATTCCTTCATGAAATTGCTTATTAAGCTTTCGTCCTCTTTCCATTTGGCATCTCATGTACTCTACACAAGAGGCTAGATTGTGATCCTGACTATCCAGAAATTGTTCCTAAAGGTTTTCTTTTTTTGGTGCAAGGAAATAATTATTCCTAAAGTGGGCACTGAGTATCGAATGATAATATAAAATTTCATATTTGAACTCCACTTAGTTAATCGGGCTTTACTTTTTGGCACTAAAGTAGCTATATAGTGACTTTTAAGGTCTTTAAAGTTGAAAGTAGAGTTTAAATACCGCTTTCTTGATTTAAACTCAAAGTTTGTCACTAAAGTGACTATTTCGTGGAACTTTAAGGGCTTCTAGCATTGAAAGTGAAGCTTATATAGTGAAAAGTAGAGCTCAATATCACTCACGTTATTTAGGTAACTTTGATAAGTAAAATGACCAAAAGGACATTCCTTCCTAAGCAATTTCCAATCTTTTTAGGTAATTATTGTCAATATGACCTAAAATGTTAAATATACAAGAAAGATAAACAAGAGCAGCGGGGGCACGTGCTCATGGGTGCCACCACCTGCCTCCGCCGCTTTTTGTGACGCAATTTGGATAATACGAGCTTAAAATCTTGCTTTTCTTCTTCTTAACACAGAAGTGGACAAATGAATATATAACTGGTTTTCTTTCTTTCTTTCTTAAAAAAAATATTTTAACTACAATTTTTTTTTTTAAAAAATTTTAGGGAGCTGATAAAATGACAGTACTAAGAATAAAGTTAAGTTGTTAACGGTGATCTGGCCATTATAGGAGAGGGCAGTGGAAGAATTTTAAAGAAAAAAGTGACATGATCCGTCCATCCGCGAGCGATGGACGTTCAGTTCACAACTGCTTCAGATAAATTGCCAGCAGTAGCGTTACACCAATAAGGTAGATACAAGTGCTTTAGAGCAATACATATAACTTAGGTTCAACGATATGATAACAATGTAAAGAATATAGGTAATGTGGAGGATGGTGGATGAAGCAACATTTTGCACATCTGCCTTTATATAGATCGAAAGAAGTGAAAAATAAATCCCTCGAATGTAATGCTGAACATTATAACACGTTTTTCGAATTTTTTTTTGGAGGAAAGAACCCATATCTAAAAGCGTACATAACTTTTTTTTTTGCAAGTAGCACTTTCGTGACTATCAGAAAATTAGCGACAATATCTTATTATCTAAATAACAATTTACTTCAAGAATCAGGTAGGCTCATGAATTCTCCCTTTTGAACTAGAAAGTTGATTTTTTAGGCGATCCAGAGAAAGAAGTATGCCATCCATAGACAACTTTTTTTCTTTTTGTGGGTAGGTAAAGTGATTAAAACAAATTAAAGAAAGCGTAAGAACTCTACGGGACTCAAGATAAATATCAACACAACAAACAACATATTACAACTAGGATTACACAACCATTGGATCGTTTCAACTTGTCTTGTACCATTTTGGAGCTGTTCCACGTGGCCTGCTTTCCAAGTCAATTTTGAGTTCATGATCTCTTCATACGAATAAGTCATGCTATTATTTCCTCTCCTATTTTGGCTTATAAATACTCAACCTCTCTGGCTTCCAAGAACACAAAACCCTCTTTTTCTAGAAAAGTTTTCCTTGGTTTATCTTTGAGAGGGAAAGACAATGGTGAACCCAGAAAAAGTGATGGGGAGGTTTACGAGCTGCCGGGGCGTTTCTTTTGAAATAATGCCTCACTCAGATCCATTTGCCATAACTAGTCCTCCCATTGATGAGCCCCAGCCTAGACCAAGAACTTGGCTACCATGGGGTAGCATTTCGAAGGTAGCTCCTTCTACTACTTCCAGCATACTGGGAAGATCCATGAGTAGAACAAGTAGCCACTTTTGCGACCTGGACATTGACGAGAATGAAGATGAAGATGAATATGACTACGAAGATGACCACACTCTGGCCGACATTGAAGAAGGCCAGGACGAAGGGGATCATAAGCCATTGGCGCCACTTCCGCTCCCCCCTTCGTTAAGCAAACGCAAAAGCACACGCGAACAACCATCCAAGGTTGGCAAACCGAAAGGGTCCAGGCTATCGGTCATACTGCTCGATCAAGGCCTGTTCACGGTCTACAAGCGACTGTTCGTTGTTTGCATGGCTCTGAACATTACGGGTTTGGTTCTTGCGGCTACGGGAAACTTCCCGTATGCAAGAAACAAAGCCACCCTTTTCTCTATAGGTAACATTCTTGCTCTCACGTTGTGTCGGAGTGAGGCCTTCTTGCGAGTCGTTTTTTGGCTTGCGGTGAACCTCTTGGGGTGGTCATGGGTACCTCTTCAACTCAAAACAGCTACCACCTCCCTTTTACAGTCTCTCGGAGGGGTGCATAGTGGTTGTGGTGTCTCTTCAGTCGCGTGGCTGATATACGCGTTAGTGTTAACTCTTAAAGATAGAGAAAACACTTCGCCTGAGATCATTGGCGTTGCTTCTTCCATCCTTGCTCTTCTTTGCCTATCCTCTCTGGCCGCGTTCCCTCTCGTTCGCCATATCCATCACAATGTGTTTGAGAGAACTCATCGCTTCGCTGGGTGGACTGCACTCGCTCTGCTCTGGGCCTTTATCCTTCTCACAATATCTTATGACCCTAAAACCAGATCTTATCACAATCAATTCAAGTCCAGGTTAATAAAACAACAAGAGTTTTGGCTAACAGTCGCCATTACCATTCTCATACTGATCCCCTGGTTGACTGTGAGGCGTGTCCCAGTCAAGGTCACTGCACCTTCCGGTCACGCCTCCATTATCAAGTTCAGCGGAGGAGTAAAAGCGGGTATATTGGGTCGGATTAGCCCGTCACCCTTATCCGAATGGCACGCCTTTGGCATCATCTCTGACAACAAGAAAGAACATATGATGCTTGCCGGGGCAGTTGGCGACTTCACGAAATCATTAGTCTCTCGACCACCTAGGCATCTTTGGGTCCGACAGGTTCACTTTGCAGGCTTGCCTTACTTGGTGAACATGTACGATAGGGTTCTGGTGGTGGCGACGGGGTCGGGTATCTGTGTTTTTCTATCCTTCCTTCTGCAGCCATGTTCGGCAAATGTGTGTTTCCTTTGGGTGGCCAAAGGAATTGAGCAAAACTTTGGGAAGGAGATAAAAGATTGGATGAGTGGACACCCTAAAGAGAAGGTGATTGTTCATGACACTGCAGTACTTGGTAGGCCCAACGTCGCTCAAATGAGCGTCGGTGCGGCTAAGAATTGGGGAGCTGAGGTTGTCATTGTGACAAGTAATCCAGAAGGGAGTAGGGATGTGGTGGATGCATGCAAGGCCGCTGGCATTGCCGCCTTTGGCCCAATATGGGACTCTTAACAATCTTTATTCATGCATACAACATCATTAAAAGATGGCTTGGTGTAATTTTCGTTGAGTGACGGGTCAATAACATCATTAAAAGATGATGTATGCTTGTAATGACTGACTTGGGTGCTCTTAAGGAAGTTGCTTGTTTCTTCTTCTTTCTTTTGTACAAGAAAATGTACTAAAATTCAGTGAACAAAAATATTGTGTGGTTTGTTGATCATCTTTCGAAAAATTCTGCGTATCTCTAATGGGAACCGAGGTGCCCACTTCAAACTAAGTGGCTTTGTATTTCTTTTTTGAATGTTACTTTTGAAAATGATGAAATCAGAATGAGCTAGTTCAAAATGTCCATGTGAATATCAATGCCCTCTTTCAAATGGTGTATGTCTAAAGTGGACAGATAATTTTGGAAAGTATTTACCCAGCATCATTTTTTCCAAGAAGAAGGGACGCAATAAGGTTAGCATCTTTTCTCTTTAACTCCATTGCAATTTCCTACCATGACCTTACATGCCAATGACCAAAAGCAAAAAAGGGTTTTAGTTAGCGAGAGAGCGGAGTCAAGCGAGACGTCATTCAAGTTTGGTTCATTTAATTCATCAAAGCTCTGAAAACTGATTATAAGCCCGACTTATTTGAGTCTTGAATCTATCAAAAACAGGCCCGATAAAAGAGGTGACAATATTTTTTTCATCAAGCCGAGCTAAGTATGTTAACTACTGAGCTTCAAACACAAAGTCCGGTGCAGTTATCTCGTGAAGCAGATCGCTGGAAAGCCCTTATATGAGCGATCATTAACAGAACTCGAGTAGCTCTAACACTAGTTTCCTCTTATATTCCTGGCTTCAATATTTTCTAAGATCTCACACTTGTTATTTCCGGTGCGCATCAACAAAATTTTCATATCTTGGCCTGATCAAATACGTTGGAAATTCCTACAGCCGCAGTCAAGCAAGAGAATGGGCAGGTAAAAATGTGACCTAGTCTACTGTCAAGTCTGTTCTCTGCCTCCTTTTGGCATTAGAAGCCAAACACACGGAGTCAGCTTCAAAGTCTTCGGTACCGATTGCTATTCTGGGTTATTTGACTCCTAATCAGATAGACGTTAGCAAATAACGCTTGCAGCAGATACTTTATGCATAATAAAATGAAAGTATTGATGGTTCAATAATGGCCATTCAACTTGCTCCAGATTATTGTAAAATACTCGAGAAAAATTGGCAGTCTTGCTTGGAAATGAATCGAAACATCCTTGGTATTCTTTGCTCGGAACCTTTTTAATGTGCTTCCGGATCCCGATTTGATGTGTCTCTCAACTACACAAACGAAAAAAAAGGTTAAAAATTAATTGAAAAAATTTGACTACTACTCGAGTAGGAGGAATCTTCTTCCTATCCTATATATAGTGACAATCAATCGTCTCTAATTTTTTTTGTAACTTTTATTTAGTGACGCTAAAAAAGTACTAGATTGTCGCTGATAGTATTAGGAGAAAAGTCATTAAAAATATTTAGCGACTGTTAATTGTCACTATATATGGGGTTAAAGGAAGATTCCTACAATTTGAATATGAGCCAAAATTTGTTCAAAATTAATATCCTTGACTAATAGAAGTCACGGAGAACATGGGGAGGGAAAGGAAATTAAATTGGTCACTTAAAAGCGCCAGTAACACTCCAAAATGCAAACCAGCAACATCCAATTTGGGATAAAAAAAATTCAGAAAATCAACAGACATTTGCATAAGGCCACGCATGATCTTAACGCAAGGACACACAAAAAAACAAAATTGACGACTTAGGCAAAACAAACTAAATACAACAGTAAGGCCCTATTTGACACAACTTTTTTTTTTTTCAGTTTTAGAAAATGAAAAAAAAAGTTGCGCTTGGTAATCATTTTCCTTTTTTTTTCTTTAGTTTAAAAAACTAATTTTTACATTAAGGCTATTTTTAAAAACTAAAAAAATGAGTTTTTTTTTTCAGTGTTGGTTTTTTTTTTTGAGACCACCACCCTCCCACAGCTGGTGACTGCCGGTAACTGTCGGTGGCCACCTCCAGCAACTGCCGGCGGCCGGTGGCAACCTCAGGCGACCACTATCGCCGTCGGCAGCCATCAACCACCACTGGCCACCACCACTGTCGACCACCGCCGCGTCCCACCACTGTCACACCAAACTACCACAAAAAAACTGAGTTATCATACATTCACTTGTTTTTGTAAAAAAAAAAAGTTTAACTGCGCTTTAATTTTTTTTTTCAAAAACTAAAAACAAAAAAAAAAAATTTGTCAAACAAGCCAAGCATAGGCAAACTACACAATAAAGAGTGTTAGATCTAGGTGACGAACCGTGTAGACGAGAAAGCATTTTTGGCCAAAAAACGAGCTGCATAACCATTGAAGAGGATTGAAACTTCCAATAGAAAATACAATTCTGAAAACCGTTACAAGGGTTCACTCTATCACTAAGATTGGATCGGATTATAAGAAAAGGATCTTCAGTAGGATTGAATTAAATGAAGGGGCTTCTATATGACAGACTTCCAAGTCAACTTTGAGTTCATGATCTCTCTCTACGACCAGGTCATACTCTCCCATGTTAGCTTATAAATACTCAACCTTTTTGGCTACCAAGAACACAAAACCCTCTCTTTCTAGAAAAGTTTTCTTTGGTTTATCTTTGAGAGGGAAGTACAATGGAGAACCCAGAAAAGGTGATGGGGAGGCTTCCGAGCTGCCGGGGCGTTTCTTTTGAAATAAAGCCTCACTTAGATCCATTTGCCATAACTAGTTCTCCCATTGATGAGCAGCAGCCTAGCAAAAGAATTTGGTTACTATGGGGTAGCGTTTCGAAGGTAGCTGCTTCCACTACTTCTAGCATAATGGGAAGATCCATAAGTCGAACTAGTAGCCACTTTTGTGACCTCGACATTGACGAGAACTGAGATGAAGATGAAGATGACCGCACTCTGGCTGACATTGATGAAGGCCACGACGAAGAGGATCATAAGCCATTGGCGCCACTTCCGCTTCCTCCTTCGATAAGAAAACGGCAAACCACAAGAGAACAACCATCCAAGGTTGGCAAAGCGAAAGGTTCCAGGCTCTCGGTCATACTGCTTGATCAAGGCCTGTTCAAGTTCTACAAGCGACTCTTCGTTGTTTGCATGGCTGTGAACATCACGGGTTTGGTTCTTGCTGCTACGGGAAACTTTCCGTATGCAAGAAACAAAGCCACCCTTTTCTCAATCGGCAACATTCTTGTTCTCACATTTTGTCGAAGTGAGGCCTTCTTGCACGTGGTTTTTTGGCTTGCGGTGAACCTCTTGGGATGGTCATGGGTACCTCTTCAACTTAAAACAGCTACCACCTCCCTTTAACAGTCTCTCGGAGGGGTGCATAGTGGTTGCGGTGTCTCTTCAGTCGCATGGCTGATATACGCGTTAGTGTTAACTCTAAAAGATAGAGAAAACACTTCGCCTGAGATCATTGGCGTTGCCTCTCCCATCCTTGCACTTCTTTGCCTATCCTCTCTGGCCGCCTTCCCTCTCGTTCCCCATGTTCATCATAATGTGTTCGAGAGGACTCATCGATTCGCAGGGTGGACTGCGCTCGCTCTCCTCTGGGCCTTTATCCTTCCCACAATATCTTATGACCCTAAAACCAGATCTTATCACAATCAATTCCAGTTAAGGTTAATAAAACAACAAGAGTTTTTGCTAACAGTCGCCATTACAGTTCTCATACTGGTCCCCTGGTTGATTGTGAGGCGTATCCCAGTCAAGGTCACTGCACCTTCTGGTCACGCCTCCGTAATCAAGTTCAGCGGAGGAGTAAAAGCTGGTTTATTGGTC
The DNA here is from genome assembly GCA_033070095.1 of Escallonia herrerae. Classification (NCBI taxonomy): domain Eukaryota; kingdom Viridiplantae; phylum Streptophyta; class Magnoliopsida; order Escalloniales; family Escalloniaceae; genus Escallonia; species Escallonia herrerae. Next base: position 27,800 of record JAVXUP010002090.1, on the reverse strand, counting down.
GGATTAGCCCGTCACCCTTGTCCGAGTGGCACGCCTTTGGCATCATTTCTGACAAGAAGAAAGAGCATATGATGCTTGCCGGTGCAGTTGGCGACTTCACGAAATCATCAGTCTCGCAACCACCAAGCCATCTTTGGGTCCGACGGGTTCACTTTGCAGGCTTGCCTTACTTGGTGAACATGTACGACAGAGTTTTGGTGGTGGCAACCGGGTCGGGAATCTATGTTTTTCTTTCCTTCCTTCTTCAGCCATGTTTGGGAAATGTGTGTTTCCTTTGGGTGGCCAAAGGGATTGAGCAAAACTTTGGGAAGGAGATCGAAGATTGGATGAGTGGACACCCTAAGGAAAAGGTGATTATTCATGACACTGCAGTGCTTGGTCGGCCCAACGTCGCTCAAATGAGCGTCGGTGCGGCTAAGAATCGGGGAGCAGAGGTTGTCATTGTGAAAAGTAATCCAGAAGGGAGTAGGGATGTGGTGGATGCATGCAAGGCGGCCGTATGGCCGCATTTGGCCCAATTTGGGACTCTTAACAATCTTTATTCAGCCATGCAAATTTATATTACGTCCATGACTTGGTGTAACTTTTGTTTAGTGACAGGTCAATAACATCATTAAACTGTAATGAGTGACTTGGGTGCTCTTAAGAAAGTTGATGTTTGTTGTTTTTTTCTTTTGTACTAGAAAGTACAAAGATCTTGTGTATGGTTGTTGATCATCTTTCTAAAGCTTCTTCAGATCTCTAAAGGGAACTGATGTGCCCACTTCAAAATAAAGGCCCGCTTCAAATGGCTTTCTATGACATTTTCAAATGTCACTTCTAATATTTTAATGACAAAATCAGAATGAGCTAGTTCAAACTGTGAGTGTGAATATCATTCCCTTTTTCAAATGGACAAATAATTTTGGATGGTATTTATAAATGATGCAAAGGAAATGGGTTTGTAGTAGACGTGAAGGTGCCACAAGGCGTACAGTTCGAGTCAGATGTCAAGTATGCTGATATGGGATAGAAAATGCATGGGCAGAGACCAAGGCTTCCCAGTCCGAAGCATGGCAGTGCTACGAGGGCAAAGGCCAAGGTGAATACACGATGACACCCACAGTCTAACATTTAGATCCAAAATCAAGGTCCAACGTCAGGGTTCTGAGTTATAGTCCGATACGTATGTTTCTCCCTTTGAACTAGAATTCTAGAGTGTGAAATTGAAATGCGTTATGAAGTCCTGCAGTCTTGAAGAGTCCTGAAAATAAATTCCCAAGCCCCTTTATAGGGGTTAAGATGATGATGTCATCAAGTGACACGTGACACTCTTTGGGAGCGACATGTGGCACTCTGTGGGAGTGACCCTTCACTGGGGGGACCACAGATGTCGGTGTTCCACGGACTGTCAAATAGCATATTTACCCGGTCTATTCCATGTAGCATAGCTTTGTTTGTTAGGAAAGACTTGCCCACACGGCGTCAATGTAGCTAAAGAACCCCTTGATTTAGCCACCGGTGCAAAGCCCTTCCAAATTCCCACAGGGGCGTCGAAAGACATAGAGAACTTAACAATGGTAGGGGAGGATCGCCATGTCTGAGTGTCAAGTGAACTAGGCGCGATGCCCTCCGAAGATATGCTCCAGTCTCAGAATAGTGACCCAGGGGTCATGGTCCTTATGGGTGCCATTAGTGGCGGGGAGCACATAGACTAGTACTCACGCAAACACCGTGACAGAGATAGTGCACGGATGAGTACCTTACCCCACGGGTGAGTCCTTGTACTAGACCACTCGAAGCGTGTCAACGTTATATTGCGGAGAAGTTGCCTACACGGTGGGAGTCAAGGTAGTATCCGGAAGGAGTCGCCTGCAAGACACGTCGAGATAATGTACCGGGAAAGTCGACTACCCAACAGGCCAAGACAGTGTTTTTAAGGAGTTGCCTACCTGGCAGAAAGGGTGTCTTCATGCAGGAGCACTTGGAGCTCCCTGGCTGAGTTAGTGTCTTAAAGAGCAAGCCTATCTTGCGGGTAAGTCCTTTGTATTCGAGCACTTGGAGTGCGCCAAGGTACTGTCCTAGAGGAGTCGCCTACGACGGGTTAAGGCAGTGCCCAAAAGAGTTGCATACCTAGTGGGAAGGGAGTCCTCATGCCGGAGCATTTCAAGCTTCCTAGCGGAGACAGTGTCTCGGAGGAGTCGCCTATCCTGGCAAGATGTTGCACACTCCTGAGAGTGGGTCAAAGCATCTCCCATAACCAAGAAAGGTGCACATGGTGTGGTGAAAAAGGATGGACCAATGAGGGGGTGTGCTAATGTGACAAGACGCTACGTGGCACTGCTTTTAAGTGGTGCAGCGCATAGGGGTAGCAAAATATCTGCAGTGCCGACGGCATGGTAATGTGACAGAGAGATGGGGGTGTTACTATATGAGCAGCACGATGCACTGGCATGGCAAATGTGTGAAGTGCCGGGGCACCTTCAATGGTGAGAGCACGGGGGCAGGATGAATGAGTGTCATGCGGGGCACGTGACACGACAAAGTCTCATGAGAGCAATGACATGTGTAGTAGAGATGGGCGTCGTGCTGGGAGCACGCGACGGGAGCACAACAATGGGACACGACGCGTGTCACAGAGACATGCATTGTGCAGGGGGCACAAAGACGTTTTATGGTGGCTGCAATGGCTGTCACAGAGACGGGCGTCATATCGGGGCACGTGACATGGAGATTATGGCTACATGATAGTCAGTGTCATGAAAACGCCGACCCCTTGGGGGAAGGCTAAGGCGCGCCAAAGTACTTTACTTAGGGTTGGTTTGACAAAACTTTTTTTTTTTGGTTTTCAGTTTTTAAAGAGCAGCTTAATTTTTTTTTTTTACAAAAACAAGTGGGTGTTTGATAACTTTTTTTTTTTTAAGTTTTTTTTGGGTGTTTGGTAACCCTTTTATTTGGTGGTTTGCGGTGGCGGTGGCGGTGGTGGGGTGTAGCGGTGGTCGACGGTGGTGGTGGCCGGCGGTGGCTGCTGGCTGCCAGAGGTGGTCGCTGGCGGTCGGAGGTGGTTGCCGGCGGCCGGAGGGTGGTGGTCTCAAAAAAAAATCAAAAGTGAAAAAAAAAAACCAGTTTCTAGAGTTTTTTTTTTTTACTCTTCAGTTTAAAAACTGGTTTTTTAAATTGGAAAAGGAAAAAAAATGGTTACCAAACGCACTTTTAGTGAACAGGTACTTTATTTAACAAAGAAAAATACGTTACTTAATGAAGAAAAACAATACGTTACCTAGCAAAGAAGAAAAATACTTACTTAGGAAGATGAAAAGTACTTCACTTAAATAACAAGAAAAGCAAAAAGGAAAAAAGAGATAAAATGCATGTGACTTGAGGGTGCGCTTTGAGTTGACTGACTCAGTAACATTGAACTTTGACCCTTAAATTTGTTGACATGTCGTGAAAAATGAGACCCATGAGCGGTCAATGATTGCGACCAAGATAGAATGGTAACACTCTCCATCATTTTTTCTTAGAAGGAGAGCAAAACAATAAGGTAAGTATCTCTTCTCTCTCCCTTCCATTGTCATTTCCCAACATGACGTTACATGCCAAAGAAAAAAAAGGCAAAAAGGCTTTTTATTAGGCAGAGCAGAGCGTAATAAAGCGAGACATTGTTCAAGTTTAGTCCATTTAATTCATCAAAGCTTGAAAAACGAATTAAGCTTGACTTATTTTGACTCTCGTGTCTATCTAAAACAAGCTGGACAACAAAGTTGATTATATGTGTTTATGAAGCCAAGCTATGTATGCTAACTAATGAGCTTCATACACAAAGTCTAGTGCAATTATCTCACAGATCAGATCGCTGGAAAGCCCTTATATAGCGATCAAGAACAGAGCCCGAGTAGGTTTAATTCTAGTTTCCTTTTATATTCCCGGCTTCAATATTTTCCAAGATCTCACACTCTTCGTTGCTTCCAATGCGCAACAACAAAATTTTCGTGGCTCTGCCTGTTCAAATACGTTGGAAGTTCCTCGAGTTGAAGTCAAGCAAGAGAATGGCCTCGGGAGTTTGATTCTTTAGCAGGTCAAGACGTGACCTAGTCTATTGTCAAATCTGTTATTTCCGCCTTTTGGCATTACAAGCCAAACAGACGGAGTCAGCTTCAACGTCTTCTGTACCAATTGGAAGTCAGGGTTATTTGACGCCTAATAAGATAGAGGTTCCCCGCAGAAAACACCGTGTCTATGGTTGGAAGTTAAGTTGGTCAATTGCTGGCGCCAGTAGCACGCCAAATTGCAAACCAATCAACTGTCTTACGCCAGCAACATCGAACAAATTTTGACTGTTACAAGAGTTATAAGAATTTTTCTTCAATCACGTATCATGATTTTTAATAGTCGCTGAATGTTTCTATACTAAACTTTCAGCGATCATTCTTAAAAGTAGTGTCAGTAAATAAAATCACTATACAGAGGTTAAAGGATGATTCCTTCAACCCGGGTAGCAGTCAAATTTTTTCAAGTAACATCCAATTTGGGATTAAAAAATGTGGAAAGTAATTTGTATTCCGGCAATCTTAGCGCCAATAGACATTTGCATAAGGCCACTCATTATGCATTGCAGCAGAAACTCATGCAAGTGTCACTAATAAGTTTAAGCATAACTGACCAAAAGTTCAAGATTATTAGGCTCATTTATAACGAGCTCACATCGCTTTCTCATACTCTAACAAATGAAAGATATTGAAATTGGCTTAAACGGATATGGAGAAATGTTCATTATTCCGTAACTGCTTTCCACGTTCTCTAAAAGGCATTAAGGATACACGTTCTACAATCATGTATGATAAATGGTAGCTGCTCACAAAACACCACTTGGAACTTAGACAATAACGGTGTAATTCCCTGAAAAAGCTATATTAAATGTCTCATGAAGCATTCTGTGGGTGAAATGATGTCAATCTGCCAGAAATTCAACACTCCTGAAGTTAGATGGGAGGGGATGAGAGTGGTGGCGAAGTGAAAGGGCCATTAATCAAGCCGGTGGCTATGTGCCGATAAGCTGCCTCGGTGAGGTGAACACCGTCCCAGTTTGCATAAGTTGAAGGAATCATGCAGGCCTTTGAACCCGTGTGACCACACCTTGCTGAGTTATTAAAGTTGTATGGCCCTCCACCCCCACAACATGCCATTAAAGCCCCGTTGGAGAACCCTGCACAGATCCATGAATCCATATTAGTAGTTGATCAATTATGAGGGTGACTGGGTGAGTTAGGTTGCTCTTTTTACTATATCAAAATCAGGAGACGGTTACTTGAAGATAAGGCTGCATACATCAATCCGATTCAGAACTTGTAAGGGCAAGAATCTCGGGGAGCTCTTATGCATTGACAAGGATAAAATTTTGCCACTAATTTAAGCAAAAACTTACTTTAGCCACCTTATGGCGACAAAGCTCGTTAGTGGCACTTCTTACAGCACTTTCAACGTCAAAGTGCTGCCACTAGCTTTGCATTGTTGCTATATTATTACAAAAAAAATGCCTTTAACAACCTTTAGTGACAATTGTTCACTATACCCTTCATCTATATGTATATTGCAGAAAAAAATATATACTCCTTCATTCCAAATTATTTGATCAGATTTGACTCACACGTTTATTTAGGATACGAGTAATACGCTATGAGTTTGTCATCTTACCCAAAAAGAGAGAGGGGAAAAGAAAGTGGGTCAGGAGAGAAAAAATAAGTTCTAGAAGATTAAATATGGAGAAAAAAATAGAATTAAAAAATATAAAAAGGGTAAACGTGAAAAAAATACCATAAAGTCTTTCTTATTTTGGACAATGATCAATTTTTATGAAACAATGTAAAAATCAAATATGAAAAAATTTCTTGAGACGGATGAAGTATGTATTTATGGCCCAAAAGTCTAAGATTTGAGGATCTTATAGTTAGAACAGTTTGAGTACGTGTTTATAACCAGGCTGATAAATGAAGGTAAAATTTTGCTTCCACCGAGTTGTAGGAAAATAATTATAGTTAGTAAACAACGACAACTAATAGTCACTTAATATATAGTTAGTGATATTCATATAACACTACGACAACAACTTTTAGTAGCACTAAAAATATGTGAACCATTAATTATTTCTATATATGGGCTAGATATCAGCCAAAATTTTTTTTATCATACTAATACCATTCTCTTAAAAGAACACTCACCATCATGTTGTGGCGTGTGAAAAAACCTCTTGGCGGCACCATAATAGTCAGCATAAATAAGCCTTGCTTGTGGGTACTTCTGCCTCAACTTCTCTAGCGCAAGTTTGAGCTGAGCATTGTGGTACTTGGAGAAAGCATTGTATGCCTTCAAGCACCCATTCTGATCATAGGCTGCTTTATCAGGGGTCTGAAACAATGTCAAATACACGGCGGAGCAGCCGATTGGCAGATTGCCCGGCATAATCAAATCCACCGCACCTTCCTCTATCATCATCTGTGTGGAAAAGATAGCAGTAGAAATAAAGCGCTGATGAGTTTGACAGGCCGATTAATGCAAGAAAAGACAGACGAAAAATTGAATGTGTGCCTGAGCTGTAAGCATTGAATAGCTTACACTAGTGGCTGCAACAATTGCTTCAATAACTAATGGTACGACAGCTTTCATTTGTTTGATGGTTCCACCGAGAAAGAAGGGGTAGTTGTAGTCGTTTCCACCGATCTCTCCCACGAGAAAAAGCGATCTTTTGAAGTAGTTCGCACAGTCTGTAAACCAAAAATAATGTCATAACATATAGAGGATAACCTAAATTTAGTGAATTCAGAACAGATATGATTGAAGACTTTTGAGGTTGTTTATGTTACCTTGTTTAGTGGTGCAGAAGGTTGGTTTCAGCTTCTTGAACCAGCCAAGTTGAACGCTTAATGAATCATTAGTCCAAAGAATCTTCCCAATCTGTTGGTCGTAGAAAAACTTCGCATCAAGTGCGGTAGCCCCAGCAACAGCAAAATTCACTCCATGCTGGGGTTTTTCCCCTTTGGCAAGGGCTAGATATGGTGGTACATATGGCAACCCATATGCCTCAGCTACGTTAATTTTCGTGATCAACGCATTGCAAAAATCTTGTTAGTAAAGTTACAGTTCATAATGCGGTTAATTACCAAAGCTGCAACTAGTAACTAATGTTTCAAACGTAGTCAATAATTAAATCTTGAAGCATCAGTTTTTGCCTAAAGACTAATAATGTCCATCCATGATTTGACGTTAGAAACTCTTTTAGAACTTGTTAGAAGGACGTTAATGACATGGCATTGATGACAACAATAGGATAGCAAATGCAACTTTCTACAAGCATCAAAGTAATTCCCCTAAGTAATCCTAAAGTTGATGTGTGGAGTAGATTGACACATTGTGTAGAGAGGTGGAGAGGGGTACCAATGAAGTCAATAATTAGGCGTCCGTCTGAGCACCGACCGGTTGCGTGCTTAAAGAATGTCTCTCCATATGGGAGCTCTCCGATGACGGGGAACGCGAGGGCGCCCGAGAGAAGGAAATTTCCGGTATCGGCAAGAGAGTCGCCAAAGCTAAAGATTGAGTCATACCTAAGAGGACTAGCTGAAACTGTGGCAATCAAGCAGAAACCAACGAGAAAGAGAGTTCTCATGATCATTGATGAGGCTCGCGAGAGCCAAGAGACTAATCAGCGCGAAATGCTGCGAGTGTAGATCTTTTGGTGCTCGCTTTATTACAGGAGAGCTACCACTTAGCTGTCCTTCGGTACTGACTCACCGATGAGCCTTAAATAGGCACCTCCCCAACTGAATCAGCAGTATGAGTGTGTGATGTTATGACAAGAGAAAATTGATTTTGTCATTTCAGCTAAAAAAAAAAGTGATGGTTTTTCTCACTTGTAATTTACCAGCTTCATAATTAACATAATTTTTTAAGTCTCATATCGGTTATATGTGGTTAGTTCTTATATCTGTGCTATACTTACCCTAATAAGCAGCTTTAGCTCACGGTGTCTTTAACACGGCACGGCCAGTTGGCCATTCTTACTGATCTACCCACTCTTCACCGTACAGCTTTGTGGAGTACATCCACGTAATCGGTTATGGCGGTAGTTTAATGTGGGTTCGGGGATATTTGCCATCCCTACTCTTCTTAGACATACTTTTGAATTGATAAAAACTGCATCTGTTGAATTTGATTCCATACTGCATACTTCTTCATTTTGTGGAGTTCAAATTGCGTAGGTGGGTGGGTAGGTGTAACAAGCTATTACAGTTTGACGATTAGTTTATTACTATACGCAGTGTGTACCACATATGGACTCTTTTGATTAGTGTCTCATTTTAGGTTAAAGGACTTTATTAAGTTATAGTAATAATCTCATGTCATTGTTACATTTAAGGTAAGTTGTCAGCAGTAGTTGCTTTTGTTATATTATGGTAGGAAAAGATAAAGAACATTTGAAAAGGAAAGTATTCGTCCCAAAATAAACATCTAGAGTGCAATTTTTTTTCGTTTTGAAATAGTCGTTGCAAGTATTTATTTAATAACAATTAATAGTCATTTTTTTTAAAGTCATAAAAACATCACTTTTAGTCTTCCATGCTAAGGCAAAAACTGAAATGCAAGCATTAGCTATAGGATTATGTCAAATCCGTGCTTTAAAGTATAACCCAGTACAACTTAAGTATCCAATATTAAATTTAATCAGTACCTAAACATTTATTTTTGAACCAGATGAGTACAAAAGTGGACGGACATGAACGACCTCAAGAGAAAATAAGTAAATAACAAAAACTCAAAGACACTTGGCACTATTATCATCATGCGATTTGCTTAGCCGAATAAGATAATGTCTTAATCTTATGTCTAAAGAACAAAAAAAAAAAAGGAAAAACTAGTTCTTCTCCTCACTCATTCCACCCACCCACCCACCCAGACAGACTCTCAGAGCAGAAACCATTGCATGACCGAGGGGAGCCACCACCACCCCCCAAATTTTTGATTTTTTTTTAGTTTGTTAAATAGTGAAGAATTATATCTAACATATTTACATATTACTATGTTGTAACATTAATGTATCAGTTTCTTTTTGTACCATCGGCCGTCATAATATTTGTCTTTGTCTTTTTCTTGCTCCATCTTCGTATTTTCAATTTTCAAATATTTAGATCACAAAGAAACATGAATAGATCAAAGTTAACTTTTTTTTATATAGTTTAAATTCTTATAGTAAATTACATTAGTAGTACGTATTCATATGTAAGAGTTAAGCTTCTTGCATGCAAGATTAGTAATTTGTCTTTGACTAATCTTATCAAGTTAAATAAATCACTTTGAAATTAAATAAATCATACTTTATGTGAACTTGAACCTTCCGAAATTTTTATGTTACCCATCAATTTTTTTTTTTATTTATCACTTTTTGGCTTCCTCCAATTAAACTTTATGAATTCACCCCTGCAGATTCTTCAATTGCACAAACGCACACTCATCAGTGGGGGTGGGTCACGCAACAAACCACCACCACCATTATCGCCAAACACTGTGGCCACCACTGTCTCCAATCGGGCAACACCGTCTCCACTCGTAGGTAGGGGTGAGGTTCAAATGTGTTTTTTCTCTCTCTTTTATTGTCAACTCGAGAAATGAGATACGGGTTCAGATGGTGGTGGCTGGCGGCTTTGGTGATTTGGATGGTGGTGGGTTTGGATGGAGGTGATAGTTGCCACGACGGTGGCGAAATGGAGTGGGAAGGGTGGTAGGTGATGGTGTGATAGTGGTAGTGGTAGTGGGTAATTGGGGAAGGAGTGAGGTGGTAGTGGCCGTCATGGCAGTCATGGTTGACAGAGGTGGGCCAGTGAGGTGATCATGGTGGTTGTGGCTTACACGTTGATATCTGGCTAATGGTCGGTGCTTGTGGGTGTGGGGTGGTGGCTATTAGGAGCCAGAAGGTGGCCGATGGTGATGAGTTGGTAGTGGTTGTTACTTAGTGCTCTTCATCGGAGAAGAAGATGAAAAAAAGAGGGATAAAAAATGAAAACTAATTAGACCCACATGTATATGCTAAGGACTATTTTTTCGTAACGACGGTAGTACCTTTTGAACTTTTAATGCCTATTAGCTTTCTTTTTTTCTCATTTAGTTTAAAAAATATATTTAGTTACTAATTTGGTACTATTTAAGTGTTGGGTACATAAGTCATACTAAGGTATTACTTCAGGGTAGATATTTAACATTAGTCCATAACTATTTTAGCAAAAATGAATCACGTAAATAAACCGTTACTTTCAAGGAGTATAACTTGTTGCCACATAAAGTTGATATTTCAAAAAACTGACTATTATTTTTGGGACAGACAAGTAACGAAAATCAGACATCTTTGTGTAAATTAAAGTAGCGTTGTTGTGGTGGACCAATTAACTAAGCTAGGGTAAGCTTGTTATATGGTAATTCTTTTGAGTGAAGGTAACCTTTTAACAAACCCTTGTCTCATTCGGATTATAGTTTAAAATTCTTCATGTCATGGCCAATCAAATTGAAACCATCACTGGAGCCAATTGTGCCTGCCCCATTCACTCACTCATTGATAAAATTTCCCAAATAACATGGAATTATTTGAAAGAAAGGAATATACGAAGGTTAATGAGTGACATTTTTTTTCTATCTTTGATCACAATGATGAGATTTAGAAATTACATCACTAAACTCTTTGAGGTTAATAGGTAATTTCAAGTATATCTACTTAACTAATAAAAGTATTAAATATGTCCTCTGAATGGACGGTTTACAAAATAGAGATAATATATTTTTATGCAATTTTATCTCTGTCTAAAATTTTCCTTTATATCTTGCTGCCGGTCTATTTATATGTTTCCTTTCCTTTCTAGTATTTCTTTCCTTTTCTCTCTTTATCTCTCTTTCATTATCTTATTCCTTTCCTTTCTGGTATTTATTTTTCTCTCTCCTTGCCTCTTCCTACAACTTTTAAAGCCTCCACCATAAATATATGCTGAATTTATTAAAGGTGGAGTGAAAATAGAGGTGGAAAAGGTGAGATGGTGAAGTGGCAAGTCACCAATTACCTTCTCCAAATCAAAACTTTACGAAATTGTATTCTTTCTTCACTTCTTGTCAAATTTCAGGAAAACTGATTGTCAGATTTAATCGAATGAGACTGAGTGATGATTAAATTGGTCTCTTGGTTTTTATGAACTGGTATGGACTCGTATACTTACAATAATCACTCGAGTGGAAACCATGAAATTCATTAAAAAAAAATTAAGACTCCATTGATTCTCTGTCATATGTCTAAACCTAGATGTGATATATGCATGGTCACAACCACAGTTGCTGTGACATTATTATGAACTTCATTGGAATGATTTGTGAGTGATTGCAATTTGGCGAGGAATGGTCCAATTTTCGAGCCTGTTGTAGTGAGCCAATTCCTTAAACAAAATGGATGAAGAGTAGTGAGTTAGTCCAGTCTTATTTTCAAATAAACAAAATACGATTTACTAATGTACACAAAAAATGGTACAAAATACTAACTTGTGTTACAACATAAGGACATTACGTTACATATGTTTTAGATTCAAGATGGGACACAATATTTTAAAAGACAATAGAGTTGACCGTATTTACTTCATAATCTCAAGGTGTTTAGCGAAATTATCCTAAAATTTATGTTCAACAGTTTAAGAAAAATGTTGTTGGATGACTACACAGTTTCGTGACTGAAAATAAAATGGCTTCGAGACACGTTGTAACGCTCTTCTTAAGTCTATATTTATCCCTGCTAGAAATGATGTGCAGTTGGTTGTGTGCAAATACTCTCCAAGATACAACGAAACGCAATGGTAAATAACATTTGCACAAATGTTGAACACCTCTCAGATAAGTGTATGAAATTCTGGATAATATAGTAGAAAATCTGCATAAAGAAAAAAATGAAGAGCAAAATAGTTGAATATAAGGTGTGCGAAAAATCTGACTATTCTGCTCTATTTACAGAGCACTGGTGGCTGTTCATTAAGGGTCACACCCTTTTACCATACACCCACTCAATTGACCGTTGGATCATAAACTGTCAATATTAACGGTCCAAATTGAACCATTAACCACCTAGCTCCCATGGGCAGGTCTGCCCACACCGACGGCTCAGATTCGATCACGAAAATTCTAAAGTGTCTAATCACATCTCGCGGTGATGCGCATGTGCAAAGTGCGCCACATTGAACCTCACAACCCACTTTCACGCTCAAGCGCACACGTGCATGTGCATGTACCTTAGCATACTGCATAACTACTGAATAAGTAAGTGGAGCTCCTTAATAAATACCCACTTGCTTTTTTAATTCCCTTTTATGGAAGATTCTTCTCCTTCTTTGCCTCTACACCTCTCTTTCATATTATTTTTACAAACAAAAATAAAACACAAAACAAACGCATATGAACGTCATATACCAACACTTTTTGTAGCCTAGTGAGAATTCAAGGATATTGAAATTTCTGACACTCATAAGGTCTCGACATGAGGATTTTATGGAGTGACACAGGGTGAGGACACTGTCAGCTACAAGAATTGTTGATCTAACAATTTAGACTTGACAGACTTGTTTAGCTTGAAAAATATGGTCTCACATCCACGGCTATTGTAGATCCGGAAGTCAGAGCGGGCGGTATTTGGGTACTTTGGAACCCTGACAAAATTTCGGTGATACCCATTCTTTTACACAACCAAGTTGTCCATGTGGAGATCAAGAAAACAAATTTCGACAACTGGATCTTCTCGGCCGTGTACGGTAACCCCCAAATTAATCAACAAGAGAGCAGAATTGTGGAAAAATCTCTCTGACTTTGCCGAAGCCGTCCCTGCCCCTTGGTTGCTCGCAGGAGACTTCAATGACTATCTGGGACCTAACGAGAGACAAAGCTTCACTACATTCAATGATTTCCAGAGATGCCAACACTTCTGCGATAATATTAACAGCTGTGGCTTGATGGACATCGGATGCCGGGGGCCTAAACTCACCTGGGATAATGGAAGACATGGGTTTGCTAATACTAAGGAGCGGCTGGATCATGCTCTGGCGAATTCTGACTGGCGTATTCAATTCCCGGAGGCCACAATCACCAATCTTCCACGTATGTACTCTGATCACTGCCCTTTGCTTTTACATATTAATGGTATTGATAACTTTAGATGTAGAGTTAAGCCTTTTCGCATGGAAGCCATGTGGATCGAACACCAGGATTTCAAAAACATTGTTAAAAAAGCCTGGTGTAACAACGCCTCCCTCAACACTGCCAAAAATAATTTTAAACCGCTAGCATCTGAATGGAATAAAAATACTTTCGGTAACCTCTTCCGGAGAAAAAGACGTATTATCGCCAGACTGAATGGTCTCCAATCCGCTCTTTCTAACCATTATAGTCTTAACCTCGATACTCTGGATAGAGATCTCAAATGTGAATTTAACTCTATCCTTGTTCAAGAAGAGATTTTCTGGAAACAAAAATCCAGGGAAGAAAACATCAGACTTGGGGAAAAAAATACTAAATATTTCCATATAACCACCCTAAAGAGAAGGAAAAGAAATAGAATTGAAGGGCTCAAGAATGAGAGTGGCACGTGGACTGATAACTGAAAAACATTATAACCTCTTATTTTCAAGAAATTTTCACGAATAGGAGTCCCACCACCCCTTATATTAACTGGCAGAATACTGCAAATTTGACCACGGAACAGCAAGAAACCCTTTCTGCTGCCATAGAGGATCTTGAGATTAAAAATGCGATCCTTAATATTAAAGCTAACAAAGCTCCGGGCCCTGACGGTATTCCTTCCCTTCTCTATCACAAATTTTGGGATATCATTGGCCCTTCCACTTGTAGGTATGTCAAAAATTGTTTCCATAACAAAAAACTCCCTCTCCTGCTGACAAAGATGTCTTGATCTCTCTTATACCCAAAGTTGATTACCTGGAAAAAATAAGCCAATTCCGTCCCATAAGCCTGTTCAATGTGAACTATAAGATCATCACCAAAATTATAATCAATAGAATCCGTCCCTTACTTGAAGACATCATCAGCCCTTTCCAAAGTAGTTTCCTTCCTAGAAGACACACCATTGACAATGTTTGTACTACTCAGGAAATAATTCACTCTTTATCCCTTAAGAAAGGTGTTCAAGGAGGTATGATTTGGAAAATAGACATTGAAAAGTCCTATGACAAACTAAAGTGGTGCTTTATTAGACAAACTTTGTATGAATTTAAATTCCCTCATGACCTTATTGATCTTATTATGGACTGTATTGTGGGTAATAATTTAAATTTCATATGGAATGGTGAGATCACGGAGAGTATCACCCCGGAGCGTGGTATTAGACAAGGAGACCCTCTGTCGCCTTATATTTTTGTTTTATGCATGGAGAGGCTTGACAACCTTATATCCAATAAAACCAGTGACAAGCTTTGGAATGGTCTTAAGGCTTCCCCCCGTGGCCCTACTATCTCTCACCTTTTCTACGCCGATGATCTTATGTTGTTTGCTAAAGCTGATAAAAAGAACCGTAAAAGCATGTTAGAGACCCTCACCAAATTCTGTGATGAGTCTGGCCTTAACATTAATACGGGCAAATCCAAGATTTTTGTGTCGTCGAACACCCCTAGGCACGTTGCCTTAGATATCAGCTACTGGTGTGGTATCCCTCTTACTCAAAACCTGGGTAAATACCTTGGCATGTCCCTCATACACAATAAGCTGTCTAAAAATCTCTTCTCCAATATTATTGAAAGAGTGCAAAAAAGACTAGCTGGTTGGAAAACTAAGATGCTATCCCTCAATGGAAGAGTCACCCTTGTGAAAGCTGTCACTGCTGCCCTTCCTACTTATGCTATGCAAACCATGGCTTTCCCCATAGCTACTTGCCAATTGTTGGACAAACTCAATAGGAACTTCATTTGGGGTGACACTGAAAATACCAAGAAAATTCACCTCATCAACTGGGATAAGGTTTGCAAACCTATTAATCTGGGAGGCTTAGGTATTAGGAAGACCAGAAATAACAACCTTGCCATGCTCTCCAAACTTGGTTGGAATATCTTACAAAATGCCCCTAAAACTTGGGTTGAGATCATGAGAAGTAAATACAAAATCCCCACCAACCCTAGATTGTGGAAAAAAGGTAAAAAGGCTTCCCACATTTGGAGAGGAATTTTAAACACCAAAGATTATTTAGTGAAAGGAACTAAATGGGTGATTGGTAATGGGAATAACACCTCGCTGTGGGAGGATTGGTGGTGTGGTCCTAGTCCCCTTAATGCTGAGAACATAAGAGGAAATGAGGAAACCA
Organism: Escallonia herrerae; assembly: GCA_033070095.1. Classification (NCBI taxonomy): domain Eukaryota; kingdom Viridiplantae; phylum Streptophyta; class Magnoliopsida; order Escalloniales; family Escalloniaceae; genus Escallonia; species Escallonia herrerae. The sequence goes on along the minus strand of JAVXUP010002090.1, from coordinate 12,451 downwards.
AAGTGAGCAAAATTATCATAAGAAATACTTGGCACCTGGATACTATCCGAAGTTCTTTGAATAACGCTGAGATTGAGGACATTCACAATACCCCCATACCCTGCTTTAGATCTTTCCAGGACACTCATAGCTGGGGATATTCTGGCAATGGTACCTTCTCTACCAATGCTTTCTATAAACTCCTGACTGAATCCCCTGCCCCTAGCTCTCACATCCCTCCTTCCAAATGGAAGAGACTATGGCGTCTCCCTATACCACAAAAAATTATAGGATTTTTGTGGCTTGCTCTCCATGATAGACTCTTGACCAATTGCTTGAGAAAAACCAGATGTCTTACGGAATCTAACATTTGTCCCAGATGCAATCTTTGTGAGGAATCAACCCTTCATATGCTTTGGAATTGTGTGTTTGCTGGTAAAGTTTGGAACCATTTTCTAAACCGTCAACAGATTCAAGAGCTCCAAAACTTAGATGTGGCTCAATGGTTTTGGAAGGGTATTGATCTTGAGGTCAGCTCCAACCAAGAAGGCCAATGGGAAACTCTCTTTATATCTATTTTGTGGTCTAACTGGAAATGCAGGAATAGAAAAGTCTTTGACAACAAAGACTGCTCTACAGAAGAAGCTATCTACATCAGCAAACACTTTACAAGGTAAGTTTCCACTGCCTTTCTTAAAATTTCAAATGCCCCTGAACCAAAAATTTGCAGGCTAATCAAATGGCATTTCCCAGTGGCAGGTTTCATAAAGATCAACACGAATGGAGCTTCAAGAGGCAATCCTGGTCAAAGTGGCTATGGAGGAATTATAAGGGATGATAGAGGAGGCTGGTTAGAAGGTTTCTTTGGCAACATTGGTAGAAACTCAAGTCTCAATGCGGAAGTCTGGGGTATACATCGAGGTCTAACAACCGTTCGCGAAAGAAACTGGAGGCAGACGACCCTTGAATCAGATTCTACAGCTGCTCTCACTCTGATAAAGGACCAAGAAATTCAAAGTCACCCCCTGCGTGCTTTAGTAGAAGACTGTCGTGAAATCATAAATCAAACGGGATGCGTGACACACACCATGAGGGAAGGCAACAAATGTGCCGACTATTTAGCAAACCTGGGGGCAAGCCAAGGAGAATACTATGTTCATCTTGAAAATGCTCCTACAGAACTGGGAAGCTTTATTGATGCGGATATGAGGGGAGTGGCCTTTGAAAGGCCTCCCAGCTAGTTCTTTGTATTTCTATTTCCTTTGTACCAAAAAAGACTTGTTTAGCAAACTTCCTCATAGCTCTTGTCTGTTAAATGAACGAAAGAAAAGACACTCCCCAATGTAGCAGGGCACAAGGATGACACCACATCTATCTTACATGGACTCGGTACGTTGGGTATGTGTTCAAATATCAAATTCGTCTAGTTTTCAAAATTATAGATGCCTGAGAACACGACAATATATTTCAATTTACTATTATTTTTTGTTGTTGATTGGCTACCATTACGCCTGTTATTTTAACTTAAAACTAATATCGTTTCAGAACAATAACGGATTAAAAGAAACTGTTGTTAATGACAAATCATATGTAATGTGCCAGATATATATCTCATGCACATGTTTAATGGTAAGTGTCCGGTACCGATACTTTATTCATTTTGAAGAGCTGTGTAACATAACACCAAACAAGTAGCAAACCACTGCTGGTTTACAACTTTGATTTAGCAAAAATTACAAGAGTGCATTTTGTGGATAAAACCGGATACCAGAGGACGTTTGCGTTGGTTAAAACCCCAGTAGGTTGGATCAAAATAGGCATAGACGGGACAGCACAACGTGAATCGGAGCCTGCCGGTATTGACGGCGTCCCAATTTCCAAACTTCGGGCTGTAATCGACAAACAGTGGGCTGCAGGCTTTTCAGCCGGTTTAGGTGTAGCGAACGTTGAAATTGTATTAAAAATATGTACTTGAAGTAGGACAGGAGAGTAACTGGGGATAACACATTTGTTACACATTTGTCGTACACCATTGACTATATAGCGAGACTCCTAATGATTGACAACCTTTTTGGGACACTGTGAATGTGAAATTCTAGAGTTGAAGCATTCATTCCTTCTTCGGTACTAGTTTGTTGTCTGATCTGTGGCAATAACCAAATTTTGCTTAGCTCTGTGGCTCTTCCACTAGTCCTTCATGGCCATTGGCACTGTGGTTGAAGTGAAGATAATGTTGGCTGAAGAGGAGTTTGACTGGGGACTGACAAGTTGGAAGGTGAATTTTTCTGATCTGGCCATGAATGCCAGCCCTCAATCGTTCAAATTGTTCACTTTCAAAATGATTAGCCCACGGTCAACCCCTCATAGGAGAATTGAAGTAATAATTCTTCACCCATTATTGTAATAGCACTACAGATCTTCAACTCTTTGCAATGTCAACTATTCCTGGAAGAAGAATAAGAAGAACCATTGTTGTTTCTTTTGAGAACTTATACTCAAGTTTGCAATGGCTTCCAAGAGCAGGCCAAAACCAATTTCAGGTTGCCCATCTTCTTCCTCTTCAGCGCCATCCCCTCGGTGGACTTACGACGTTTTCTTGAGCTTTAGAGGCGAGGACACCCGCAAAAGCTTTGTGGATCATCTCTACACAGCTTTGCAGCAGAAAGGAATCTACACTTTCAAAGATGACGAAAGGCTCGAGAAAGGGGAAGCCATTTCGCCAGAACTCGTGAAAGCTATAGAAGATGCAAGGTTTGCGGTCATTGTTTTCTCCACAAACTACGCTTCTTCATCGTGGTGTTTGGATGAACTAGTGAAGATTGTAGAATGTAAGAATTCCATGGGGCAGACCATATTGCCTGTGTTCTATGATGTGGAACCATCAAATGTGCGGAAACAGGAAGGGCTCTTCGGGGAAAGCTTTCCCAAACAGGAGGACAAAGTGCTTAAATGGAAAGCAGCATTGACTGAAGCAGGCAGCATATCTGGCTGGGATTTACGAAACACTGCCAACGGGTAATTTTTGAAGTTTACCTAGTTCAGTTTTGACTTTGATTTTCCAAGTTTTGTTGATAATGTCAAGTTTGATTTTACTGTTTCCTTCTTTATTCTTTGGGATTTTGAGTTGTGGAAACCTTTTGTTCTGGAATTGCTTAAGTTGATTTTTTTTAACTTTTGAGACGATTAAGGTATGTTCATCAAAAAGAATATCGTGTTTACAAGTTCCATATCTAAGTGTTTTTTTTGTGCAAGTTCTTAGATGTCGATGATGCTTGTATAAAACTCTTTATCACAACTTGTGTTTTTCATGTAGAATTTAAGACCCTTAACAAACGTTCTTTCTACCACAATGTGTCTATACCTTGATAAGCTAACATGACTAAGGATGACAAACATCAAAATAAACTGTGCTACAAGGAAGTGCAGAAAACTACTAGCTTCATATTCTAAGCATAGTTGGTAGTTGAAGTTTTAGCAGAGGATGAAGATGCAGAAATGCAACTGATTAATGCAGCATACATTTGAATCAGATGGATCAAATCGGTGTACAACATAAAGTATTTATCGTATCATGTAATCATCTAATATGGTTCACGTATGCGGTGCATTAACCTGGTGTTGTTCGAGCTACTTGCATAGTTCAAGGAGTGAACCAAGACTTCAGTCAATCTGAAGTACTTAGCGGATACCGAACAAGTAAGATGCTTAAAATGTAGAACAACTTATTCAAGCCCAATCAAATCGAGATATTTGGTAATAGTTGAGATTACTATGTAAAAGAATCTAACATAATAGAACAATGCTTATCATTTCAGTTTTGCTCTTAACTCACTTGATCTATCAAATCCACAGGCACGAATCTAAATGTATCCAACAAATTGTTGGAGTGATTATGAGTAAGCTGGGTGATACAGTTTCAAGTGATGTGGATAATCTTGTTGGAGTAGAGTGTCGTGTGCAGAAAATGATCTCGTTATTAGCTATGGGGGTAGAGGATGTTCGCATTGTTGGGATATGGGGAGTAAGTGGAATAGGTAAGACTATCATCGCAAAGGTTACATTTGATAAAATCTCCAATCAGTTTGAGGGTTGCAGTTTTCTCCATGAAGTAGGAGAAAGTTCAAAGAAATATGGTCGCCAAGCTTTACAGGAGAAACTTCTGTCTGAAATACTAATGGAAAGAGATGTGAAGATAAAAAATGTTTTCGAAGGAATCAATGTGACAAAACAAAGGCTGTGTCATAAAAAGGTTTTTGTCGTTCTTGACGATGTAGATCACGCTGACCAGTTGGAAGCATTAGCTGGAAATCATGGCTGGTTTGGCCAAGGCAGTAGAATCATAATAACCACGAGAAACAAATCGTTGCTTTATCATAATGCAGTTTGTGAAACCTATGAAGTCAAAGCCTTAAATGACAGTGAAGCCACTCAGCTCTTCAGATTGAGTGCTTGCAAAAATAGCTATGCTGAAGAAGAACACGGTAAGCTCACATATCATGTCGTGAAGTTTGCTGGTGGCCTTCCTCTAGCTGTTAAAGTCTTGGGTTCTTTTCTAGGTGATACAGACAATAATGAACGGAAAAGTGCATTGCATAGACTAGAAAAGTCTCAAGAGGATGCGGTTCTGAGGCAATTCAGTACCTTGAATACTCTGTCACAGGGAGGATTATTGTCTGCTGGACCATGGGGAGGTGAAGGTGGAGGCGAGTGGAGTTATAAGCCAAAGGGTGCAATAGTAAAAATAGTAATTGGTCATGGACGGATTATTGACTCCATAATGTTCAAAAGCAAGAACGAGGATGGGTCACAGGAGTACTCTCCAAGGTTTGGCGGTGATGGAGGAAGTGCTACCGAGATCGTGTTTGACAGTCCTGCGGAGTATCTGACAGGCATCAGCTTGACATATGGAGCAATCAAAGGTGTTGTCGGATTTATCTCTATAACATCTATCCTTTTGAGAACAAATGTAAGAAAATATGGACCTTTTGGTTCAGAGATGGGATTTTTTGCTTCATTGCCACTAAAAGGTGGTACTATCGTTGGATTTTACGGGCGTAGTGGCTGGACTGTTAATGCCTTAGGCATCTACGCAAGGCCAAAACGGAATGCTTGTTGTGCTTCTTTAGAATTTAAAGACTTGCACTCTTTTCTCCGTGATAGAGACGGGGCTGAACGGGGAAGTGCATTGGGTAGTCTACATAAGCTTGAAGAAGATGAGATTCTAAGGCAATTCAGTACCTGGGATGCTATTCAAAGGAAGGATCTCTTTGTGCTGGACCTTGGGGAGGTGAAGGTGGACGCGAGTGGAATTATGAGCCGAGTGGTGCGATAACGAAGATAGTAATTGGTTGCGGACGCATTATTGACTCCATCATGTTCAAAGGGAAGAATGATGATGGTTTAGAGGAATACTCTCCAAAGTTTGGAGGTCACGGAGGGGGTACTACTCAGATTGACTTCGACCATCCTAGCGAGTATTTGACAGGAATTAGCTTGACGTATGGTACAATACGAGGAGTTGTCGACTATACCTCGATAACATCTCTGCGGTTCATAACAAATGTCAAAGCATATGGACCTTTTGGATCCGAGACGGGCACTTTTGCGTCTTTTCCATCAAGAGATGGTGTTATCGCTGGATTTCATGGGCGTGCTGGCTCAACTCTTGACGCTATAGGCATCTATGCGAAGCCAAAATACTCCTAAAAAGGGGTTGCCTTTGAACTTAAGAGAGACATAGCATGGACAGCCAGAAAGGTAATTCTCCTGACATACTTAAAGCTTATTGGGATGAGTACACATCTTTTGTTTTTTCCATGTGGGTTTTTATGACAGTTGTGGTTCTCGTTATCGTTTGATTGACTGTTTGATCCAGAGGAAAATGAAAATATATATCTTCTTCAACATTATGCAGAAGGTTGTAGAGTTAAATCCATTATTCTGTACTACTGATTATTAAAACGAAATGGACCAAAAAATAAAGATTATTGAAACGAAATGCAAATGCCTACTTTTCGTGTTTTCTTCCATCAGATCACAGTCCAATTTGTTTGTAAGCTCTTGATGATACATTTTTCATGCTATTAATTAGAGTAAAAAGTTGTGCCACTAAATTCTGTCGTATATGAATAACGACATATACTATTTCCTAAAGTGGTTTCATATTACCAGTTAACTTTTAATTACGTTCACGATAACCTCCGATTAAAAAAACATAAATAACAATTAACAAACAAACACACACACGAAAATTTTCATTTCTGCCGGAGTAGTGTCTCTTCTTCTTTCTCTCTTTTTGCTGAGTCTTTCTTTGATGTTTTTTTTTCCCTTTTTTTGCTGACCCTCTATCCCTTCAACCGAAACCTCCCTCCACTTTTATAATATAAAAACCAAGTCCAATTTGTGTAGGACTTTAAAACCTAAAAGATAAACCTTCACTTGTCATCTCACTTCATACTTGATCATTGCATTCTAGTCTAAGACCGATTCTGAAGATTTACACGGGCTCATGGATCAGGTAAATTCAAAATGCATGGTTCATTGTTCAATCTGAATGAGTGGCCCATCAAGGCCTTCATGTGAGATGGACTCATTAAACAAGCCAATCTGAAAATTATTGGGCTTGTTACATGGAAGACTTCTTTATTTATCCCTCTTTTACTTCTATTCTATTTCTCCTTTTTTTTTTTGGGCCAAAATTTCAGTGTCAACAACTCCGGTATCTAGGCCGAGTATGAGGAAGGAAACCAAGCTTCTCAGTTTGAAAACAAGATCCCCACCTGGATTAGTTTTAGGAAGTTGTCTTCGAGGCTTGGAGTGGTCAAGGAGCCGATAGGTAGAGGTGGCAAAAGGGCCGGGCCACCCGCGGGCCGGCCAGGCCCTAAAGAGTGAATAGTGCGGCTTAGGGTGCAACTTGGGCCGGGCAACCCTTGGACAACCCGTGCCAGCCCGCAAAAATATGGGCATGAACTTACTTTTGTAGTGACCATGGTGAACATGAACTCAAAACTTTGGGCCAGCCAAAAAATATGGGCTAAACATTGGCAAAAGTTTCTACAAATCTGTCCAGCCCGTGGGAAAACCAGCTCGTCTAACTATTATATAATGTAAATTACAATATATACGTGAATCACATAAGTTTATGCAATCTCGATCGTCAAACTTTTAACCTAATAGAATATAAATTTTTTTTTTACTTTCTGAACTCTCAATCCCACTTCGACAAAGTCAAAGTCTCAAAGCCAAATGTATGCTCCTATTCTTGTCTTATTTTTCTGAACCAGGTTGAGCGACGGTTCTCACTTTTCGTTCATGTTTAAAGATATTTGAAGACTTTACTTTTCATACTTTATTTCTTATTATAGAATTAGAAACTCTTGCATTTTTTTCTCTCTCGTTTTGTCCCAAATATTTATTTCCATGCTTATATTGAAGTTCATTTTGAGACTTTACTGTACTTTTTTTTTCATTATCATGAATAAATTATAGAATTGGATGGTCAATGATATGTTTCAAATCGTTTAAAATAAAATTTCATTCGTAACCATGGACAACCCGTGGACAGCGCACGTCCAACCCATGTCTATCAAAATTTTGATGGGCTTGGCGTGGACACATATTATTTGGCCTGTTTATGGGCTGGACATGGACATAACTTTTAGAGAGCGGGTTGGTCGTGGTCTAACCCTTGAGCCCGTCCAAGTTGCACCCCAAAGTGCGGCCCTGGTCCATAGGGTCAGGCCGAAATATTTGGGAAACTGGCAATCAAGAAGACCAGGATTCAATATACAAACACCAGTGAATGATCAGAACTCTAAAGGATAGGGTCCCTCCGAAAAGCCGTGGAGATTATTACCAGGACATGCCCAAAAAGTCTAGAACAGCAAAATCGTGGTCCTCTGTTTCCTCCAGAACCAGTCCTACAGTGGCCCATTGGTTTCCACAGAGCTGCCAGGAAGTTAGGTTCCTCTCTTGCTTCTGCCACTGCCTCCCTCCGACATGACAAAATCTCAAACAGATAAAAGGGGGTAGAGAGTGCATTTCATAATGCATGATGACCCATTAATGCCATTAGTCAGGTACTAGAAAGAAGGCCAGGCCAGTAGAATAAGAAGAGGGACAGTTGAATGGGCAGGAAGGTAAGGGAAAACAGAAGACTAGGACATTGGGAACCTTATCACTACCTGAGAGACAGCGACATTTATTAATTGTTCTTGTAAGTTTTGGTTTCACTAACGGTGCAAGCGAGAAAGACCTTCAATAATTCCATGAGAGCACAGACAATGAATACTGGATACAAAACCTTGCTTTAATTGTCCAGTTCTGTATCGAATCCTATATTGTACATATAAAACACCATAACAACGGAGTATAACTTGGAACCATATTTGCAATTACAGTCAACTCATTCAACTTTCAAAACTCTAATCCCCTCACACCCAAAATAACTTTAACATGAGCAAAAGCAAAAGTTAAAATAATAGTAAAAAAAGCTTTGTTTTTAATCCAAAAACCTTCAAAAAAAAATTTGTTGGGCCCGGGCCCTGCCCAAAATATTGGGCCTAGGGCCAGGGCTTGGACTAGGCCTGGATATTCTCTTCTCTAGCCCGGCCTGGTTCCCCACCCCTCGGCCAGGCCCCGGCCCGTTTTCTTGGCTGGCCCGCTGGGTCCGAGCTGGGCCCGCCCAAGTCGTGCCCATTGACACCTCTACCGATAGGTTAAGGAAGAAGGTTCAGTTTGTTGGGGCAAAGCTCTCTTCTTGTGTATTGTCATTGTTTGACAAGCAAGCATCGCAAGAGAGAACGTTCTCCAATCATATCCTCCATTTCTATGCTGAAATTAAAAATAGTTTTTTAGGAATCTTCCATCTGATTGCCGTTTGGACAAAGAGCAAGATAATGGAACTCATCTTGCATAACTCTCCGAGTAATTTAAAGAGGTGTTGTATGATTTGAACAGGATAATGCTGAAGATCCTTGCTCAGGCTCTCCATGAGGTGCAACCTACTATGTCGTCTTCCCTGAGAAAGACACAACCATGAGTTTTACTAGTCCCCAGTTGAATATTGCTCGTTGATTGCTGCTGGCTTCTCTTCCTTCCACTGTAGTTGCCCGCTAGTTAGTCTTGAGTTGTCTTTTGGTGCTTTCTTTCTCCTTATTTTTCTCTTTCACAATCAAACAGCAGTTGTTCAATTTTCATATTTGTTTTGTTCGTCTTCCTTTCAAAAACTTAGTTAAGAATCTTATTTGTAGGTGAAGTTTACCATCTCAACATCTTGCATTGAGTACATCCTGTGACAAGAGGTTCTGCACCGATTTGCTCAATAATTTTGGAAGGTTGAATTACCTATTTTAAACTCAATAATTTACATTTGTTACAACCCTTTTATATGATTCCGATTTACATTCTTTGTTCTCTTCAAGTAGCTAAGAGAAAGCAGTATCTGTCAGTAGTTTCTGGCATTTCATCAGATTGAAGCAATATTCCTTAGGATTGAGATGGTGTGCATTACAACTGAAGATTAGAGGGGATTTTGTTTCTTAAAGCCCAGGAAAAGCAAAAGAAGAATACTTAGTGAACTATATACTGAACATATTTCAAGCACTTAGTGCTCTTGAGCCACACAGGGTATTAATCTGAGGAATGGTGTATGGTCCTTCAAATAAACCTCTAAAAATCCATCTATATGCTGCCTCCGTCAAGTGTAAACCATCCCAGTTAACGTATAAAGAAGGCTCGCCGCTAACAGTTGATGGCGGTATTCCACATAGGACCGAAGGGTTGTAATTGTATGATCCTCCCCCTCCGCAGCATGCACTAAGAGCTCCCCTTGTAAAACCTGCAATACTTTTAGGTCAGTTACTTTCAAGGGTCCTTTCAATCTTGACGGTTTTGACCTGGCTCATAGCTGGTCAGATTTTATTGTATAATGCTGGCAGCCAGGCAATGCTGACCTTACTCGAATTCAACAGCATTGATTAAACGATAGTACATGAAGCGAATTGAGCTCAGTTCAGCAGGCCAAGCATTTTCTTATTTTTTCCGTTATCTGGAATGTCGACTACTCTAAAATGTTTACAATTAGCTAACTGTGCGCGGAGAAGCGCACAAAATCTTGTCATTTCAAGTGTCAGGTTGATTAGTCTAATGCAATTATCTAGTCTTCCTTCACAAGAACAAAATGCGAATGAAGTTGAAACTGTTAGCGAGCATACAAGGTTAAGGGATGAACCTACCGAATTTCTTTGGGGAGCGATAAAGCTGCATTGCAGCGTTGTAATAATCTGCATAAATGATTGTGGCATGAGGATGAAGCTGTTGTATTAGATTCAGTTCATTCCGAAGCAGTTCGTTATGGTACTCAGCAAACTTGTTCAGCCATGTAAGGCAGCCTGTTTCAGGATCATATTCTTCTTTATTTGAACCCTTGAACAATGTCAGGTAAGATGATGAGCAACCAATTGGTAGATTTCCCGGAACCATTAGTGTCACAGCCCCAAGCTCTATTAGTTCCTACATTGCAACTTAAACAATTAAACACACATCCTAAGAAAACTAATTGAATTAAGTTTCAGGGAACTTGAACAATCTTCACCTAAACAGTCAGATACTAAGTGAGAAAAAGATGTGCATTTGCTTAGGATCTTACTTTGATGAACGAGGCAATGGCACCAATAACTGGAGACACATACTGTTGGATCTCTTCTATGCTTTGTCCTGCAAAGAATGGATGGTTGTAATCGTTTCCACCTATCTCTCCCAGCAGAAGGAGAGAGCTTTGAAGCACTTCCCTGCAATCTGTAATACAGATTATTTGTTATTTCACATAGCATATAGATATAGTGATACCCAATCAATGCTAGAATAAGTATCTAAACAAACATTTTTATAAAACTTAGGCATGTGTTTGTGACATGTAGTGTCACAATTGTGGAGTTGTGTCACAACTTATTGGGAACTGGGGATATCATCTGGCTGATTTTAGCTGATTAAATTGGAGTTTTGTCGCAAGGGGAAATATCTGTAGAGGTACTTTCACAATGTATGATCTTATGTTTATTAAGGTGATTTATTTTTTAGTAGCACCAAAGATCGTGAATATTGCACTTGGTTGCTATTTGATACCAAGATAAGTGGATTTGTAGTTACCTGGAGGTGTCACAAAGAATGCAGTTCAAGTCAGCTGCAAGATGTACAAAGCGGGGGGCTCAGTAAGGATAGAATAAGGGCAGAGAGTAACGCTTGCCTTGACTTTATTTGACATAAACTCTACCATGATATGTTGGGATACAACGTGATATGTGTGGTTCGCAGTGCACGATCCACTGTATTACTGAGTGGATATATGTCAACGCAATTAGTGACCTCTGTATGATGCATTGTGTGATGTCAATTGCCAGGATAATGACAATAGCGAGTTGGTTAGGATCAGGATTCCCTGCTGTAACCCATAATTACAGCAGAGGTGCTGTGATCCCAAATGAGAGAGGGGGAAGAGAGAGAGTAACCATGGTTTACATCCCCCTCTCTCTCTTCCATCTCTCTCTTCCCCTCTCTCATTTGGGATTAGAGCACCCTGCTGTAACCATGGGTTACAGCAGTGAATCCTAATCCAGTTGATTACCTTTCATTAGTCAGCTTTCTAGTTTATATAATAATAATAACTTTTATTTTATATTTACTTCCTACGCTACATAGGAAATAGTCATAAATGAGTTTTCCATTCTATACTTAAGTGATAGAGAAAGAGGGAGAGGAAAAATGTAGGCAAGAGAGAGAAAGTAAATTGGTGGACAACTAAATGTTGAGAGAGAAATTAAAAAAAATGTAAAACATTAAACATGGAAAATATATAAAGAATTTTTCTTAATTTGAGAAGTGATTATTTTTTTGAGATATATATATATATATATATATATATATATATATATATATATATATATATATATATATATATATTCTCTCGCCTCTCGACTCTGTCACTGACAAGCCTTCATCTTCGGCGATCGTGTATTTCCTGCCTCCATTCATCATCTCCTACCACCCTCCGTCTTCTGAATGTAATCATGGCATGGTCATTTGCAACGGTGAGAAGAGCTTCAAAAATGAGTTCTACCAAAAAGTGGTTGCATCCATCTCCTTAAGATCGATTTGGCAAAAATTCCTTACTTCTGAGTATCTACCCATTTGCCAACAATCAGTCACATCAACACCTTAACCACAAAATCCATCAAACAAAGTTTTAGAAAGGTATTGAATCATCTAGTAAAATAGGACTCGCATTTAGATTATACAAATCTGCCACATTCTTGTCCAGCAGCTATACAAATTGAAGGTAGGCCGGCAATGGAGGGTGCGAGGTCGGCGACGGAGGTGGTAGGCCGATGGCCATTGAGGCCGGCCATGGGGTGGAGAAGATGAAGTCTGACTCCTTGATTGGGCGGTGCTCGTGCACGGTGAAAACTGTGGCTGT